>JAOQIF010000559.1:0-57469 GCA_026260285.1 Colletotrichum sansevieriae | reverse complement strand
ACCGCTCTCGCTTAATATTCGCCCTATATCCGCTTTTCTATTGCATAGGGAACTTCCTAGAAAACTTCCCTTCCTTAGCTTAGATTACTATAATTGAGGCACCCCTAAGTTGAACAAACCCGGGCTAGCCCCTCATAATTCTAAGACTAAATAAAAGAGAGTTATAATTTCCTTAGGGCCTTTTTTATAATATATTAAGACAAGAGTTATTAATATTAAAAAGACCTTATAAGACCTGTTAAATAAAGGGTTTATTAAAGCTAGTAACCTATTAGCCAGGGTATTAATACTCTTTATAAGGAAGCTAAGTAGGGTTTTTACTTCTATATTAATCATAGAGCTTTTAATAAAATTACCAAGAAGGATTAATACCCCCTCCTATTAGTCTCTAAGATGTTACATTAAGTTAATATAGCTAAGTAGTATATTAAATTAGATATAGTAGTAGCTTTTTATAAGTTAAGAATAGGAGGGGTACTAGGAGAAAGCTATAATCTAGACCTATTATAAGCTATTTAAGTAAGTAGTTGACTTTTTCAGCTTAATTAGTACCTCTATTAGTTTCTAGAGATATATTAATAGTATGTCATAGGATTTCCTTAATAACTTTATTATTACCTATATAAGTAATATATGGATTTACTCTAATAGAATAAAGAATAATTATATAAGGAAGGTCTAAGAGGTCCTCCAGAGGCTAGTAGATATAGAGCTTGATTTTAACCTTATAAAGTATAGGTTCTTGATTAAGTAGGTTAAGTATATAGGTTTTATTATAGCTATAAGAGAAAGCCTCTCTTATAACCTTAAGAAGCTCTAAGTAATTATCAAATAGCTATTACTTATTTTATTTAGAGGGGTCTAGAGTTTCTTAGGGTTTATCAGGTTCGGAGTTACGCTATAGCCCCTTCGTAAAAAGACTATAATAAATTCACCTAGTTCTTAGGCATAATTTAGGAAATACCTATACGTATTTAAACTTATACCCTCTACTAGTTAAGGAAAATAATATAGGAACCTTATATACTCCTACTCAGCAGCAAACCCTCTAAATATTACTATATAAAGTTAAATATACGCTATACTAGGGCTGATTATATTAGAGCTAAACGGGCTACTAAGGCTTTTATAATAATGCCCTCGCTAAACCTTCTAGTAATATAAAGACTACTACGTGAGATAACTTCTTAACCTAAAAGTTCGACCTTCTAGTTAGGTATAATAAAAGCTACTATATATGATAACTCCTTAACCTAAAAGGTTAACCTTCTAATAAGGTATTAGAAATACTATTATATAAGAGATAACTCCTTAACTAAAGAGATCTTTCCTAAAAGGTTCTTATAACTAGAAGTATAAGAAGCTCTACTACTATAAGTAGGGCTTTATACCTCTCCCTCTTCCTTATCTATTAAGTTCGGACTTACGCCGTAGCACCTTTCCAAAAAGACTATAATATATTTACCTAGTTTGCAGGCATAATTCGGGAAATACTATATAGGTATTTTAATCTCTACCCTCTACTAGTTAAGGAAAATAATATAGGAACCCTATATATTCCTACTTAGAAGTAAACCCTTATATAAAGTTAGATATATGCTATACTAGTGCTAATTATATTAGAGCTAAACCGGCTACCAAGGCTCTCGTAGTAACGCCCTCGTTAAACCTTCAAGTAAGGTAAAAGCTATTATATAAGATAACTCCTTGACTTAAAAGGTCGACTGTAAGGGACTGGATACCCAGACCGGAGAAACCGGAGACGCTTCGGCTACTATAGGCTAAAGGGATAGAGAGGCCTATAGGTCTAGGGTATAGAACCCTTATAGCGAAGACTTAGCGAATACTCGCTAAAGGCTAGAAATAAAGGATCTTAGAGGAAGCAAGCAAAAGTAGTATAATAATATAGATCCTATCTTTTAGATACTTCTGCTATTAGTTTAACCTAACTATAGCTCTTAGCCCCTTAATACCTTTATAATTCTTTTGCTTCTACCCTGCTTTAGGAAGGTTAGTAATAATAATAATACTATATACCCGAGTAACGCCTACTAATTAAGCTAAAGAACCTACGCCTAATATTCGCTAAGAGCGGAGCAAAATAGCCTATATAAACCTTTATAAGGAAGCTAACCCTAGCAAGCAATTAGAGGATAATATAAGCTAATAAGGGGGGGTAAGAAGCTATGCTTTAAGCGAGGCTAGGGGCCCTAAAGAGAACGGGCTACCTATGCTAAATACTCGCTATATAGATGCTAAGCGTATACGGGAGAATAGGGGATATGAGACCCCTTCCTATAAACCGGATAGGCTAACGGGCTAGATATCTATAGCTGCAGCTAACGGGCTAGCCTAAGCTAGAGGGCTAGATAAAGCAACTAGCTAAGTGCTAATACGATAGATTATAACTATAATAGCTAACTAATAGGAGCTAATTGCTACTACGTTAAGTAACCGAGCTCCTGCTGAGCGATCGCCTAAGGTTTATAAAAAACCCCCGAATTATAATATAGCATACCTTACTAGCAAATCTATTAGTATAATAAGGGAAGATTAGCTCGTTATAGTTAAAGAGGCTTATAAGCACCGCCCTAGCTACTCTAATAGCTAGTATATCTAGTAGGCTTTAAGTATAATAGAGCATACCCTATAAATAGAATAGCGGAATTATTAGCGAATACTTATAGATAAGTCAGGGAACTAGATAGACCCTAAATAGGAAGACTTTAGAATTTTTATAAGAGGGTAGCATATCGCGCCCGAACTCTAAGAATAGAACTATTATAATACTCTAAGATAATACTACTAGAAGGATAATAAGAAACTAATTATATATTAGGCTTAATAGGAGTCTATTAACTAAGCACTTAGCGAGCTGAGCACTAGTAATATAAAGGCGTATACCTTCTTTTAGGGCCTTATTAGAACCCTAAAGGATAAACTCTTTAAGTAGGATATTAACTATACTAATATATATACTATCACCCTATATATATAGAGATTATAAGAGATTATAGAAGGGGGATATAGGGGAACGTCTACTAGCTATTCCGAGTTATATAAGTAACTATACTCAGGCTCTCTAGACCGCCCTTATAAGAGCAGCTTATAACCCCCTAGGTCGATAGACTTAAGGGATTGCCGCCTAGAGACCCCATCCCGGAATAACTACTTAGCAGATGCTTATATAATACCTAGTGCTAATAGTATATCTACTAACTCCTAGGGACCCTAATGCTATAACTATAAGAAGTATAGCTATATCTCTCCTAACTATACTAAACCCTATATATAGCTAATAGGTAGTAATTAGAACCTAAACCTAAGGCGGGGCGGGATAAGCGTAATTATAATACTTAGTATAACTAATGCTAAAGACTTAGGAAACGAGTAGGTATAGATATAACCCCGAGGGGCATTATGCTAGAAATCACCTTAGTTCTAGTAGGATAGACTATTAAGGGATAGGTATTAGCGCTCCGAGCGTCTAGCGAAGTCGAACTAGAGGTTAATATAGATACCTATATAGTAGTAGATATTATATAAGAAGACCTCGTTAAGAGGCTCTAACTAAAGGAGGCTATTAGTATTATAGCCCCTGAATTAGTGGATTTCTAGGGAAGGCTTATGCCTATAGGCAAGGTCTATTAGCTTATATTCTTCCTTATAGATAATCGGGGTTACCTATAGAAGATTTGCTAGGCTTTTATTATAAGCCCTTACCCCGAAGGAGCGGGAGATATCCTTCTATCTAATAACTTAATAGGATAGGAAGGCATCTATATAAATACCTATATATATATCTAGTTATATAAACCCCTCTCGCTCGCTAAGCTAGAAGTAATTATCTAAGAGATTATAGAGAATAGCTAATAGGCTTATATTATATATCTAATAGGTGCTATAGGTCCTAATAAGAAGGATATAAAGTCCTTAAGCGAAGACTTGCTAGATAATAAGCAGGAGAAGAAGATTCCTAGGGAACTTTAAGACTTTACTAACGTTTTTAATAAGGAGAATATAAAGAAAGTTCCGAGGCTAAAGGGAGCGGTATACTATATTAAACTAAAACCTGGCAAGGAACCCCTATATAGACTAATATACCTTATATTAGCAGAGTAGTTATAAACGCTCGCTAAGTATATCCGGGATATAGAGGCAGCAGGCTATATATGCTACTTAACTAGCTCTGCAGGAGCACTAGTGCTATTCGTGCCTAAGAAGGATAGAAGCCTATAACTATATATAGATTATAGGGGATTAAATAAAATTATAATAAAGAACTATTATCCTCTGCTACTAATTAGTAAGCTTCTAGATAAGCTTGCTAAAGCGAAGTTTATTTTAAAGATTAACTTAAGCGAGGTATACTACTAAATTATAATTAATAAAGCAGATAGGTAGAAAATAGCGTTTAGAATGCGATATAGGTACTTCGAGTATACTATAATGCTATTTAGGCTTATAAATACCCTAGCAACTTTTTAGGCGTATATTTACTAAATACTCGCTAACCTTCTAGATACCTATTATATTATATACCTAGATAATATTCTAATCTACTTAGATATAAGGGAATAGTATACTAAGGACCTCTATACTATCCTATGCTACCTAAGGGCTACTAAGCTATTTATAAAACTAAAGAAGTATAACTTCTACTAGATAGAAGTAGATTTTCTAGGGTTCTATATTACCTAAGATAGCATCGGGATAGACCTGGATAGAGTCTGAGCGGTTACTAAATAGCTAGTGCTAAAGTCTTTTAGAGATATCTAAGTATTCCTTAGTTTCTATAACTTTTATTATAAGTTTATTATAAGATATTCTTATATTATAGCCCCTATAACTAGCGCGCTCAAGGGAAGCTAGAATAGTATGAAGTTAGGAGCCTTCGCCTAGATAAGGGAGATATAGATCGTATTTGAGATACTTCGGAGAGTATTCGCTAAAGCCCTAATACTAAGATATTATAACCTAGGGTTAGAAACTAGGGTTAAGACTAATATATCTACTTAAGTAGTATCTAGCGTGCTTTCGCAGAAATATAGTATAGTTTAGCACCTAGTAGCCTTCTAGTTAAGGAAGCTCTTAGATATAGAGAGGTGCTAGGCTATAGGGTAATAGGAACTCCTTGCTATTATAGAAAGTTTAGATTACTAGGTGTAGTACCTATAAGGACTCCCTGAGAAATTCGTAATACTTATAGACTATATAGCGCTAAAAGGAGTGCTCGCTACGCTTACGCGGGATATTTGCAGAAGACTCGCGCAATAGGTCTACTACTTATTAGCGTTTAACTTTGAAATCTAGCATAAGTTAGGGGTTACTAATCCAGTAGATAGACTATTATAACGCCCTAACTATATAGTAGAAGATACTAAGGTGGATAATATACTTCCTACCCTTAGAAAGAAACTTAGGCTTATTAGCTAGCTTTTAGCGAATATTCGCTAATATATTACTAAGCTTAAAGGAATTATAGCGGTTGCGAGAACTTATACCCGAGCTATCTAGCGAAGCATATAAGAACCTTGCTAGAGGGCTAGCTCTAAGGTTAACGGATCCTTACCCTTAAGTTAGTACTACCCTACGATAGGTACTAATAAGCTACTACGTACGAGTATGCATATTAGTACTATTACCCGCATAAAAGTATATATAGGTGCTATGCTAACTGCTCTATAAGAGAATAGCAATAGGCTAGAGGACTTAGGAGGAGCTAGGGTTACTATACTAGAATAGTATATCCTATATGCTATAATAAGGGAGCTTATTTAGGATAAAACGGCTTATATGCTATAACTAGGCGTAGATCACGAATAGATAGTTAGAGGACTGCAGGCTAAAGACCCCTTCTATAGAGACGTTATAGCTAAGGTTCGCTAGGATACTAGGGAATACTAAGGATACTAAGTTAATAAGAATAATATCCTTTAGTTCAGAAGAAGACTTATTATCCTAGAAGAGGGATCCCTCTGCTATAAAATCCTAAAAAACTACTATAACGCGCCTAGATTAGGGTATATAGGAGTAAATAAGATAGCTAAGCTAATCTTACGAAAGTTTTATTAGCTATATTTAATAGAGGACGTATAGCGATATATCGCTAAGTACCCACGCTGCTAAGGGGTGCGCGTACTATAGCATAAGCTATACGGGCTACTGTAAATACTAGGACTGCTAGTATACCTATTCTAATAGATTCTTTAGACTTCTTAACTAGCTTGCTAGAAAGTTGCTAAGACGATAGAGTTACTTATAATATGATCCTAGTAATTATATATTAGATAACTAAAGTAGTATAGTTCTTAGTAATAACTAACTAACTAGATGCTGCGGGTTTAGCGAGAATCCTATATTAAGAAATCGAGTGCTGATATAGTACGCTAGAGGTTATTATTAGTGACCGAGATAAACTAATCACTAGCTAGTTCTAGCGAGACTAGACTAAGGCCCGAGATATAGAAGGGTATATCTCTACTGCGTAGTATCTATAGATGGATAGTTAGACTAAAAGAACGCACCAGACCCTAACTATATATCTTATAAAGTTTAGCAAAGGCTCGTGCGACTAATAGGCAATGTAACTAGTTAAGGCTGAATTTTTATATAATAATAGCAAATATGCTACTATTAGCATATCCCTATTTAAGGCTCTTATAGGATATTACCCTCGAATAGTTAACTACTACTTGCTGAACGTAGAGATTAGGACTCAAGGGGTTAACAAAAAGCTTAAGAAGCTAATAGAGGTTTGCTAAAAAATAGCTAAGACCTAGCGATATATAACTAAGGTATAAGCTAAGAATGCGAATACTAGAAGAAAAGTATAATTATACTATATTAGAGATATTATAGGATTCTTAATAAAGAACTTCTATTTTGCAAAGAGTTAGCAAAAGCTCGCCCTAAGATTTATTCCTATACTAGTTATAGAAGTTATAAGCCCTAATACCTATATAATATAACTCCTAGAGAAGTATAGTAGAGCGTATAATATCTTCTCTATTGCTCTGCTTAAGCTATAGTATAGCTAAAAGCTCGCTAAGGGGTAGCTCCTAGACCTTGAAGAAGACCCTGAGGAATAGGAAGTCGAGGATATTATATTATAGAGGGAAGCGCTAATAAGCCCCCTATATTTAGTTAAGTAGAAAGGCTAGCTAGTAGAGTATAATACCTAGAAGCCTAAAGAATACTTAGCAAACGCTTTGCAAATCCTCGCTAGATTTAAGAAATAGTAGTATAAGTTATATTATAAGTGGGATAATAAGTAGTATAGATTAATAAGAAAAGTTAATTAACTATAAGACGGCTGAAATACTAAAGAGAAGACCCCCCCCCCATAAAAACAATGCAAACCCTATAGGTATTTAACCTTATATTACTATAGAAGTCTATTGCACTCTCGCTGAAGTTCTGCTAGTACTACTACTTATTATTATTATTATTACCCTTGTTATTATTATTATTATCCTCGCTCTCCTCCTTAGAGCTCTCGCTAGTAGTACTACTATTACTACCCTAACTATCGCTCTCTATAGCTTTATTAGAGTTGCTATCCTCTGCAGCTAAGGACTCGTTCTCCTCGCTATTATAGACCTAGTATTACTAAGCTATTACTAAGGCGTTGCTAACCTTCTTCTAAGAATTCAGTTGAGGTGCGGGACTACTACTAATAACTTCGAAGATAGCAATAGGAGCTTAGTAGTAAGTATTATAAAGCATATAGGAACCTTAGACCTTCGAAGGCTCCTATAAAGGAAGCGTAGATATATAGGTATTGCTCTTTAAAAGCTATATTATTAGGATATTAATAAGCTTATTAAGAAAGGTAGCCTACTTAAAGATATAGGTCTTATTATATAAGTAAGTAGGGAGAGTATTATTAAGCTATATTATAATCTCTTTAACTAAAACCTTATCCTTAGCCTAGCAAGCTACTTATAAATATATATTAGACTAATAAAAGGGCAGAACTAATTATAAAGTAAAACCTACCTCAAGTAAAACCTATAGACGCGCTTAGGTATATAAAGCTATACTCTCCTCGATTCCTATAGCGAAGAGCTAGTTCTTATAGTTCTTAGAACTAGGCTTAAGACTAGCGGGGTTTACTAACTAGTTATAGAAGTATTAGAGAAGCTCCTGCCCCTGCTCTATAGCTATAAAGATATAGAAGATCTCGCGCTATTAATACTAGCTAGTAGTAATTATATAGATATAACGCTTAACCTAGTTCTAATAGAAACGAGTAGTACCAATAAGATAAGTAGGAATCTAGAAATAGGAAAAGTTAGCCTATACCTCTATTAAATAGTCGCTAAACTCACCCTATAGCACTTAATACTATAAACCTAGTATAACTTATATATATAATTACTATTATAGCAATAGGTGCAGACGACCTAGGCATTGTTAGGGAGCTATAGCGCGCAACTAACGCAGGGTTCGCTGCTACCCGCCTGATTATACTAATAGTTACTACTACTAAGTTTAGCCTTAGTAGGGCTATACTTAGCGAGGAGTTAGCTAATAAGGCTCTCGGCGCTTATAATATTTAAGGAAGTATTAAAAGATAGGGAGGGTCTACGAAGTCTTAATAAAGGGCTTGGATAATATGAAAGTAGTTATTAAATAATATAGTATAATAAGGAGGGAAAAGAACTAACCCTAGGGCAGGAAAAAGCTATTATTTTATAAATAGCTAAAGAGACCTCGCTAAACTATTATAAAGGCAGATGCGACTTCGGATAGCAAAGAATAGTAGTTACTTATTATAGCAGGTATTACCTACTAGGAGATAGATATAGTGAATTAGCAACGATAGTCGCTATCCGACCTACTTAATAGCCTCGTAACGCACCCGTTTAGAAGGGGGATAATAGGATGAAAAACGAAGTTATTATAAGGGCATAGTATAAGAAGGTGCTCGCTAAATAAAGGGCGAATAGCGGGAGAATAAAAACGAAGTTACTATAAGGATAACCGCCCTCGTTCGAAAGGAAACGATAGGATCCCTTTAGAATAGCCCGGATAGAGAGCATAAAAGGGCCTAAAAGGAGAGGAACTATAAGGAATAGGACTATAGGCCTAGCTATTATATCTATAACTCTAAGGGCTCTACTATCTTTTAGCAAATATTCAGCAAATAGATACCGCGCTAGATAATAATAGTAATAAGTAAAGGACCGGGGCCTACCCCGGACGGCTGAGAAGGATAATAACAGAGGGCTAATCTATAATACCTAATCTTATAGTAGGGATTACTATAATTAGAAGGGGGATAATTATAAGGGACTAGATACCTAGACTAGAGAAGCTGGAGACGCTTTAGCTACTATAGGCTAAAGGGATAGAGAGGCTTATAGGTCTAGGGTATAGAACCCTTATAGCGAAGACTTAGCAAATACTTACTAAAGGCTAGAAATAAAGGATCTTAGAGGAAGCAAGTAAAAGTAGCGTAATAATACGGATCCTATCTTTTGGGTGCTTCTGCTATTAGTTTAACCTAACCGTGGCTCTTAGCCCCTCGATACCTTTATATCGACCTTCTAGCAAGGTGCTGCGAAAGCTACTATACGAGATAACTCCTTACCTAAAGAGGTCTTTCCTAAGAGGTTCTTATAGCTAGAAGCATAAGAAGCTCTGCTATAAGCAGGGCCTTATGCCTCTCCCTCTTCCTTATCCACGAAGTACTAGGTATACCTATAACCTATAATAAATCCTATTATATCTTAAAGATACTACCACTAGACCCCATATATAAAAACGCTAAGCCTACGCAAGGTACGCCCTTTAATACTAATAACGCGCGAGAGGTTACTAGAGAGTTTAATATTAATATAATTAATAAAACCCGCTCCTTTATTAATTACTCTATTATAGATAGAGAGTATATTATTAGTATAGCCCTTAAGAGGGCTCTTATTAATACCCCTATAAGAGACCCTATAATATATAATAATATTATAGCTAAGTAAGTAGAATTAGTAGTAAAAGCTAAGTAGGTCGTTATATACCCTATAGAGTAGCCCTTCTTCGAGCAGGTCCTCTATACTATTAAGATAGAGGTAGCCTAGGCCTATTAAAGGAACGTCGGTAAGTATAACTTGCGCTAAATAGAGAGAGTATTACTAATAATAGCATAGCTACTATAAAGGCATTAGCTAACCCGATTAAATAAGAGGACTATAAAGAAAGTAATAACTAGCGGACGAAGTAGTAATAGAGGCGGTATTAGTAGCGCAGGTAGTGCATAAGAGAATATATCAATAGTTTCATAGTTAAAGTAATTAAAAGCTATATTATTATTAATATAAAGTTAAAGATTGTAAGGCTATAAGCACGTATAGGTATAGCTATAATTAGGAGAGTTATAATTATATAATAATACTAAACACGCTTAGCCCGGTTATCCCGCTTAAGGGCGCTTAATATAACTAATACGTTAAACATACCTAAACGTAGTAAGCCTCCTTAAAAGGGCTTATCGCCTTTAAGGGGAAAACCTACTAAAATTATAGACTTTTTATCTATATTTTTTACTTATTATATAACTTATGTTAATTAGTAATATTAATAAGAGATAATAACCTTTTATTATTTCCCTTAACTAGGAGATATCCCTAAGAGATATTAAACCTTAAAGATTATAATACCCTATAAGCTACTTTCTAATTATAAAGTTAAAAAAGGTCTTAAGTCTAACGTCCTAGAACTTATTAACTATTTAATAATTATAAACTTTATAATAGCGCTTAAGTAATACCCTAATAAGTTCTATGTACTCCTTACTCTTACAAAGTATACTCTTCTTAAATTAGTTATAAAAGCAAGTATTATAGCTATTACTTATAAGAACTTTAAATAATAATTAGCTAATTATTATAATAATATTTAAAAGTTATTATTATATAGAGAAGTATATACGATTACTTAATATATTTAAAATAAGGTCCTAAGGGTATAAATAATAAACTTATAATTATTTACTAATACTATTAGATAGTAATATCGCCTTAACCCCCCTTATTATAATTAATATATTAACATAGAAACTAAATAAAGCTAGATATTAGATCTAACTCTCTCTTTTAAAGAGGATAAAGGGAGGGGAGGCTATAAAACCCTAAGAGCTAAAGCTATAAATAATCTAGATATCCTAAAACTTATATCTAAACTTAATATAATAATAATTCCTAAAGCCTTTTTAGTATTTCTATTAACTCTAGAGGAGTATTATAAGTTTAGATAAAGTTTTATAAATACTTTATAACCCCTATGTATTAAACCTATATTCAAGGATATTATTATTATATTAATTCTAGAGATAAGTCTAAGTATATTCTATATGTTATTTAAGAAAAGTCTAAATATATTAAGCGCTTTATTTCTAACTTAAGAGAAGGGATAAGATAGTCCTTTTATACATAAGCTAAGTAACTCTGAGAGCTACCCTAGTATTTATAGCTAGGGTAAGTATTATAGTAATATAAGCCTATAGGAACCTAAAGCTAGACCTTCTAACCTTACTAAAGGTAAGGGATATAACTAGGATATTAAACCTAAGGAGGGTACTCTATTACTACTACCTATACTACCTAGTAACCCTAGTAATAGAGGTAATAATAATAGCTCTAATAGCTAAAATAATAGAGGAGGTAGCCCTAGCGATAGTAATAATAATAATTAAGATGACTATTACTATTAGCCTCTAGCTAAACTACGAGATATTATTAAGCTAATAGCTAATCCTAATAGATTCTTAGTTAGCTATAACTTTCTCTTATTCCTTCTCTCTATAGATAAGTAAGGATTAGTATATATAACAGCAGGTATACTAGCTACTAAACCTAGATATAATACCCCCCGCTTTAAGATTAATATAATTAGGTTATTCGATCCGCTTTTATATAATAATAAAGTTAACAATATATGTATTAATAGTAGTTTGAAATCTATCTACTAAAGTATATACTATTTTATTAATACTACTAATAGCTGTATTAAGTCAGATAATAAGAATCTAGCTATAGCTGCTTTTAACTTCTATTAAACCCTATTAAGGTATGCCTCGGACTAGTATTATACTAACCTAATACTAGATACGAAGGCGGAGCTTAAGGACGCTAATGATAAATTATATTATTAGAAAGAGTTAGTACTTAAACGTTTTTATTTATTATATAAAATTACTAAAGTATATTTAATAAACGAGAGGTATACTCTATATAATATATATAAATATTACGATATTTAATACTAGATAACTAAGGTTACTTAACTTTATCAAGATACTAAACAGAACGAATCTAAGGTATCAACTATTATATATAATAAAATAGATATAGAGCTAGTTATTAGTATTCCTTAGCTAACTAGTAAGATAAGGTATAATAGGTTTATTATAAGCCTATATAAGATAGTCCCTAGTTAATATTAAGTAGTTACTAAAGGATCCTAGTAAGTAATAGTTTAATTATCTATAAAAATAACTTACTTAGGAACTACCTTAACGCGCTTATTACTAAAGGAAACCTCTAGAATAAGCTATACTACTACTACTCGTTATTTATACTATATAAACCTAAAGGAGACTAAATCTAGCCCATTATTATTAGGACTTATAAAGCAAGCTACTCATATTATTATAGAACCCTTATTAAGTTCCCCTTATAGAGATATTTAATTTAATTAATAATAAAGGTCTAAACGCTAATATAACTATTCTAGTTAACGCGTTTAGTATCCTTAACCGCCTAGCTACCATTTAGTATATATATTAAAAGGGACTAACCCTAAGTTAATAAAAGAGGAAGTATATACTTTATTAGATGAGAGTAACTTTAATTATATTTAGTATAATAAGGATTATAAGGATTCGGATTTATATAAAGAAGATTTAGCAATTAGTATTAATAATGAAGATAACTAAGAGGAATAAGAAGATAATCCTAGATATATTAACTTAGTTACTTAATCTGCTTATTATTATAAATACTCTCTAGGGTATATCTCTAGATATAAGGATAAGTACCCTATTTTTAACGTTAATTTACTCTACAATTCGCTCCTTAAGGATCTAGGAATCTACTCTTATGAAATATACCTCTTTAATACTAAGCTATATACTAACTTTAATAGTATCTTCTTATATTAAACCCTTCTATCCCCTTAGCTACTTATAATGCTTATTAGTCCTATTAAGCTAAAGAGTTATATAGTTATGCGTTTATACTAATATATATATATATATATATATTATTATCGAAGGCCGTCATAACGGACTAATAATTATAGTTTATATTAATACTGGTGCTAACTACCTATTTATAAGTAAAGCCTACTTATAATGCTTTTATACCCTCTTATAAGAGCCTAAGGTATTTAAGCTCTAAGGTATTAGAAGCCTTAAGATTATTACTTAGGTAACCTTCTTAATTCTTATATAAGGATAATAACCTGATAAGTATACAATAACTACTAAGCTTTATATAAGTATATAGCTAGTCCCGTATTTAGATACTAGTCTACTTATAGGTTAAGATTTCAATATACCTAATAGGCTTAATATCTTAAACTTGGAATCTTATATCCGGATCATATTATACAATAATATTCGAATTCCTTTCTAAATCTATTTAAAAATCCCTTTAAAGGTTTATAATATATATGCTACTAGGAATATAATTATTACGCTATATAATCGCTTAATTATCTAGGTTAATATACTATTAGTAAAATAGAGTCCCTTTTATTTAGCCTAAAGAAGGGTATATATATATAGGTAATTTACTATTCATTCCTTTTATTATTAATACTCCTTAACTATTAAAAGTTGAAAGAGGTACTAAACTTAGAACTCTATTACCGTTTAAGTTCAATAGATACCTTAAGCTAAAAACTTATAATTCATTATAAATAGCCTTTTTAATATTATTATATAAGGATCTAATACATTACTTTATTTTTAATCTCTTAGATTATAAACTCGTAATACTTATTTAGTTACTAGAACTATTAGTTAATAGATAAGTAGAGATATCTAACCTAACTAGTAGAGAAGCGCTTATAGACTAAGGCATAACTAAGGATAATCTTATACCAAACTAGGGAGATATCTTTAAGGGAAATATTAACTTAAATAGTAAGATAGGTATAACTAAGCCTAAAAGCTTGCTAGTAGTTATTACTAAAGAAGGTATATATATCTATAACTAAGATACTAAAGCTATTTAATACCTTAAAGAGGTTATATTATATTACCTAGCTATTTAGAAAGACTAAGGTCTAATTAACCTTACTAAAGATTAATACCTTAAGGTTAAACTTATTAAAAGATAATAGAATATAAATATTAAATAATAAACTTACCCTATTAGTAAACAAAATAAAACCTATTAGTAAAACCTTAGACGAGCTTTACGCTTAACACTATATAGAATAGGGTAACTCTAGACCTATACTATTTAGAGCCCTAGTCTTTATAATATAGTAAATTATAAATAGTAAGTGAAAAGGTAGAATACTTATCGACTTATATACTCTTAATAAAGCTATAATGCTAGATATATACCCTATATTACTATAGTAAGACGTTATTAAATACATTTATAGTAAACTATAGATTATTATAATCAACGCTCGATCCTTCTTCTATTAATTTCTTATTAAGAAGGAATATTAAGATCGATTTATTATAGTTAGCTATTATAGATAAAAATACTTAAAGATAGTACTTATAGGATTCTATAATTTGCTAGCTTATACTTATTATATTATAGATAAACCTTTATAACTATATAAGGAATATACCTATGTATTTATTAATAAAATTATTACTACCTCGAAGGACCTTAAGACTTACTTTAAGCACCTCGATATAATCCTTAAACTCTTTACTAATATTAAACCCTTACTCTCTACTAAGAAGTTATTTATTAGATACCCTTCTTTTAAGTTACTTAGCTTTCCTATTAATATATTTTGATTATTAAATATATATGACTATATTAATACTATGAAGAAGATTAAGTATCCCTATAACCTTTATTAACTTAAATACTAAATAGGGGTAACTAGGGTTTTATATTATATAATAACATACTATAGTAATTATATTTAATTACTTTAATAATGTAAAATAGCGTTACCTATAGAAGCTTAAGCCTGAGGGAAGGATAAGGGTACTATAAGAAAGATCTTTTATTAGAAGAAAAGCTTTAAACCTAGTCTAGAAGAAGTAGCTAGCTTTAATAATATTAAGGATATATTAATAGTAAATAACGCCTCATTCTATTATAATCCTAATAAGTAGCTATTTATTTAGCTTAACGTATTAAAAGAATATAAATACTCCGCGCTAATCCTTTAGGTAGCTAGTAATATTAAGTAGAAGCCTTATAACCCTATTACGTATATTAATATACACCTAATCGCTTATATTAATAAAGCCCTTAACTAAGTAGAATAGAAATTAAGCTTATTAAGCTTCAAATAGCTTACCTAGTTTAAGTAGTAAAGAAGTATTAACTAATATTATATTTATTAAGAAGAAACCTTATAATTATACTTATAGATTATTTAGTAACGTATATTATTATGCACTAAATGTTGCTATAATTAGAGGATAAGACGAGGTCTAACCTATAACTTATATTATTATTAAAACACTTTAGCTAATTCTCCATAGTATATTATTATATCTCTAGAACATCCAATATTATTATATATATATTATTATATTTACTTATAATAGAAATCTCTGTTAAAAGTATTAGAGAACTTAATAAGATATAGGATAATATACTTATCAGTATTAACTTTATAATAGAATTATCTCTTAATAATAACTTCTAGACTACACTTATCTAATTATATACTAACTCTAAGGCCTAGAGCAGAGTATATAAAATACTCTATAAAAAGATAAATAATATAAACCTTAACTCTATTATAAATAGTAGTTTTCTCTACTATATTACCCTTATACTAATAAGCAAAGGCTCTATATATTAATAGTGTTAGTAATACTACTTATTAAAGAAGCTTATAATAACTATTACTACTTCAGTAAGGATCGGACCTAGAGAGCTATTAATAAATCCTTTTATATCCTACATCTTAAATAATAAGTTAATAATTATATAGCTAACTACTTATAATACGGAATAATAAGTATAGAATATTTACTACTACTCGGCGCGTTGTAACTAATATTGATACTAGCTATCCCCTTCTATATAATCGCTATAGATTTTATTATTAGACTCTCTAAAATACCTTTATAGTATTTAGACTATAAAATAGAGAACTTCTTACTACTTAATATAATATCTATTATGACTAATAAGTTCTCTAAGGTAATACTTCTTATCCTAGGTTATTTAATATATATAACTAAGATCTAGGGATACCTTGTTCTTTATAACCTCTAATATAGTAACTAGGGAATACTAAAAGCTATTATATCTAATTATAACTATAAGTTACTATTAAAGTCTTAGACTATACGATAAGCTAAACTATGTACTAAATTAAGATTCTTAATTATATATTATTTATAAATTAATTAAATTTCAGAATATAAAAACTAAACCGTTAAACTTGCTATTTATTACTTTCTAAATCTTATTAATAATAACTAGGTAAAATTACTCCTAAGCCTCTAATATAACCCTAATAACGCCTACTTATAAGTTATTAGTTATTTATTAAACTAGATCCTATATATGATAAATACTAATAATATATTAAATATCTTAGGTAATACTAAACTAGAGATAACTTATAAAGTCTTCTAGGAGGAAGCTAAAATTTAATTATAATAGCCTAGCTATATATAAAGGAATAGTATAATAAAAAATATTACTTCTTTGTATTTAAGCTAGGTAACTAGGTATATCTTAAGATAGGCTTAGGATATTACTTATTAGGATACCTAAATATATAGTATAACTACTAGTATACCCCTTTTAAGGTTCTTAAATATATTAGCAAGTTAGCTTATTGCTTTAGCGTTCTATCTAATATAAATATCTATCTAGTTATATCTATTATCTAGCTTATACTAGTACTAGCCCCTAGTAGTAACTTATTTAATTATTAAGATAACTATTGAGGATTAGTTAATATTAAGGAAGATAAAAATATTTATTAGCTTAAAGTATATAAGTATTCTAAGATTAAAAGCATCCTTAAGCAGTAAACCATTATATAAGGAAAGGTATAATACCTAGTTAAACAGAAAGGTGACCTACTAATATATACTATTAAAATAGATAAAGATATTATAAATATAAATAAACCTATTATTATATTGAAAAGTACGAAATAAGAGATAGAATAGCTTTATAAATAAGCTTAAGCTTAAAACCCTATTTAATAAGGTATTAAACTAGTATTAGAACCAAGTAAAAGATTACTAAAGCGCTTAAGAGGAAAGCCTTAAAAGAACCTAAAAGAATAATAGGATATATATTATAAATAAGGAGCCTACTACTTAAAGCACCTTAAATAGATAATTAAACTAAGAAGAATATCATAACTAAGGCTTTATTATAAAATAAAGATATTTAATACGCTTAGGATATCTAAAGGCTTTATCCTAATAATAGCAATATTTATATCTAGCATAATAAAGATAATAGCTATATCTCATACGCCTTCCCTCTTAAATACCTTCTACCCTTAGCGTCTTAAGAACCTCTATAAATATAATTGCTATTCTTACTTAAAAGTCGATTCCTACTTTTATTTGACTAATAAGAAAAGTTAATACTTAAGTATATATATATATATATATATATATATATATATATAAAATAAATTTTTATTACTAGGTAACCCTACTAGTTACTACTACTATCCTTACTAGCTTAGTATTAAGTAGACCATTCTCGCTATATATATATATATATTTACCAACGCTCGTTAATATTATTATCCCCTTTACCCTTTAATTACTATATTAATAGTCCTTATTTATTTATTATTTTCCTCCTCTAGATATTAAGGACCTTTGCTGATATTTAATATTATTATATATACTTAGCGCTTCTAGAGTAACCTATATAATATATACCTAGATATTACTTCAAATTCCAATAAATAACGCTCTATACGCGAGGATACTAAATATATCGTTCTTAACTATATATACTACTACCTACCTTATATTAGAAATACCTTATAGAAAGGTAGGATACCAGGTCTAAACTAAGAAGTTTCTAAATATACTCTTAATACTAAGACTTAGTATTATAATACTAATAGAAACATCTTAGGAATATTATTTATTATCTACCTAAGAACTAATACTTATACTATTTCCTAACTACTATCTACTAACTAAGTTAAGCTTAGATACTAATTCCCTAACCCGATCTTAAACTATAAATAGCTATCTCTCTGAAATATTATATAAAACTCCCTTAAGTATAAACTATATTATATTATTATCGCTAGCTTACTAATTTCTATTCAGTCTAGAGAGGTATTAAGTAGAGATAAGGAACCTACTTACGCTTAGCTTAATTAACTTACTAATACTAGTTAGTATAAGTAACTTACTAATATAACTTAACTTAACTAAGCTATTAACGCTATTAAGTATATTAAACCTTAGCTATTAACTAGTAATAATATAGCTAGCACTAGATCTACCCCTATTATATAGAATAAGAATAATAATACTAAGAGAGCTACCCTATGGAAGCAAGTCGCTACTACTAGCACGCGTAATATAGATAATACTATTAAGGCGGTTAATAGAATATAAGTTTATAGCGATTATACTAAGCATATCTCTACCCTACTAAATAGATATAAGAATACTTATATCGCCTTACCTACTATAACCTCTAAGCGTTATATTAATAATATAAGTATTATTATACTTAACCTTAATTAATTTATTAATTTTATTATTAATAAGTATAATACTATTATAGTAACTATCCCCAAGGGACTAGTTAAGAAGAGTCTAGGCTTTCTTAGCCCTAAATAATGCCTTATAGCTAAAACGCCTAACAAGTATATTACTTTAGCTACGGGATTAGATAACTACGTTAATATTAACCCCTTTAATACCTCTAATACGCCTATCGCTATTAAGGCTCCTAACGCTCCTACTAGCGTTAAGATAGTTATACTCGCTAACTAGTACTTATATACCTATGCCTCTAGTTTCTACTACTTTACACGCTTATATATAAAGTTCTCAACTACCTAAGAGGCTATGAATATTTACTTTTAATATATTTACTTCTTTAATATATCTAAAATTATTATTATCTAGCGCGCTAAGCGTCTTACTTTATACGCCCTTATCTAGAATAGCATTATTATCCTTAGCCCCTATACCTATATTACAGCTTTAAACTTATTTATTATAAAGTATATTATAAGTAACTCTAACTTTAGTATAGTATCCCTATTCATTATTATTAAGTAGATATTATACTATAAGTTCCCTAGTATCTATACTAAAGATAATAGATATATTACCTAGGCTATAATTAATAGTAATAACCCTAGCCTTATTTACGCCCTCCTAGATATAAATAATCCTAAGACTAAGGATACTACTAATCTCTAGTATA
Organism: Colletotrichum sansevieriae; assembly: GCA_026260285.1. NCBI lineage: Eukaryota > Fungi > Ascomycota > Sordariomycetes > Glomerellales > Glomerellaceae > Colletotrichum > Colletotrichum sansevieriae. Next base: position 37,865 of record JAOQIF010000559.1, on the reverse strand, counting down.
GGTATGCTACTAACCTTTAGGGCTTTTATAACTAAGTTACTATACTCGCTACCTCTATTATATAGGGCTTTTATAACTAAGTTACTATACTCGCTACCTCTATTATAGTTATTAAGGATAATAGCGTTATAGAGTTATTCCCTAAGGTTAATAATAAGACTTATTATAAGTTTCTCGAATAGTACTAGGATAATAATAAGCTAGCTACTACTTATAGTATTACTATTAATAAGCTTCTAGCTATTACTAAGGAGATTGAAGATAAGGAGGAGGAGTACCTAGACCTCCTTAAGTCGACTAATACTACTCCTATCACTCCCGTAACTTAAATAAGTATACCCTTGAGAATATAGATAGTATAGATAAAAGGAATTGATAAGGTTATATATATATATATATATATACTAGCTTAGCTATATTTATTTAAATAGTTACTTATAATAGAGGTATAAATTAAACCTTATACTAAGTATTATATAGAACGCTTTTCTCTTCTTATATGAGTAATACTAAATGCGCTTAGCGTAGTTATCCCGCTTAAAACCGCTTAATATAATTAATATATTAAATATACCTAAACGTAATAAGCCTCCTTAAAAGGGCTTATCGCCTTTAAGGAGAAAACCTTCTAAAATCATAGATTTTTCACCTATATCTTTCGCCCACTACGTGGACCGTATTATACAACCAAAGGCTATATATTATTAAGAGGCGCGAGTTAGAAGGTTTATTATACTTAATTAGGTGAAATTACTATGTAGTAGCTAGAGGCCTTTCTTAGGGTTTATAACCTATTATAATATAGTTATACTAAGGTATAAGGATATTATTTAATTACTTATATTATTTATTAAAAAGGATATAGTATTCTAATAGGGCGATAACTAGAAATAAGCTTTCTCCCGGCTTAAGTAGCCTTTTAATACCTAGCTAATATTTTACTGATTAAATTTAGAAGATACAATAATTATTAAAACTAACTACTTAGGATTTACTTTTATAGGAGTACATTTCTAAATTAACTTAGAGGGTACCTAGCGGCTTATAGTATTCTACGTATAAAAGCTTTTACTTATATAATTTAATTACTCTAATTATAATAAGGAGCTTCTAGCTATTTTATCTTATTTATATATATAGAGAGTAGATATATATTAAGTGAAGTTCGGAGTTACGCCGCAGCCCCTTCGTAAAAAGACTATAATAAATTCACCTAGTTCGTAGGTATAATTTAAGAAATACTATATAGGTATTTTAACTTATACCCTCTACTAGCTAAGGAGAATAACATAAGAGCCCTGTATATTTCTACTTAGAAGCGAACCCTTTAAATATTTTAAAGTCGGACGCACGCTATACTAGGGCTAATTATACTAGAGCTAAACGGGCTACTAAGGCTCTTATAGCCTAGAAAGGAACTTTAACTTATAAAGCTACTACATAACATAACTCTTTAACCCAAAGGATTAACCTTTTAGCAAGGTGCTATAAACGATACTGTTAGTCGGTAGGTTACGTAATCGTTACGTAAGCAGGGGTAATAATAGTAATAGTAAAAGAAGTAATAGTATTCTTCATTACTATCTAAAAGAGGGAGTTTCTAAGAGGGATTCACCTCTTATTTATACTAGAGGCTAGGTATCTAGAACCTTCTATAATGCGTAAGCTGCTTAGAAATCAAGCCCTACTTATTTCCTTGTATAGCTACTAGCTTATGCAAGCTAGTAACCTTATTATATATAAGGTTTAACCTTATTAGAGGCTAGAATCCTAGCAGTTTCCACGAGGTTCTACTGCTTTCTAGAGGTTTCTATACATAGTATATACAGTATTAATAATACTGTGTTATGTAATATACCTCTATATAGTATATAGGTATGTATTATAGTATATACTAGTATTTTATAATATAAAATACTATAATATCTTATAGATACTATGTAAGAGATAACTCCTTAACTAAAGAAGTCTTTCCTAAGAGGCTCTTATAGCTAGAAATATAGGAAGCTCTATAAGTAGGGCCTTATACCTCTCCTTCTTCTTTATCTAACTTATAATAAATCCTTAAAGATATTAATACTAGACCCTATATATAAAAATACTAAGCCTATATAAGGTATACCTCTTAATATAATAAATATAAAAGAGATTACTATAGAGTTTAGTATTAATATAATTAATAAAACCCCCCCCTTTATTAATTACTCTATTATATATAGAGAGTATATTATTACTATAGCCCTCAAGAGGACTCTACTTAATACCCTAAGGGACCTTATAATATATAGTAATATTATAGCTAAATAAGATAACTTAGTAGTAGAAGCTAAGCGGGTCGTTACATACCCTATAGAGTAGCTCTTCTTTAAGTAGATCCTCCGCACTATTAAGGTAGAGGTAGCCTAGGCCTATTAGGGCTTAAATATTAGTAAGTATAGCTTATACTAACAAATAGAGAGAGCGTTACTAACGATAGCGTAGCTATAAAGGCATTAGCTAACCTAATTAAATAAGAGAACTACTAGTAGACAAAGTAGTAATAGAGGTAGTATTAGTAGCATAGGTGGTATATAAGAGGATATGTCAATAGCTTTATAGTCTATTAAATAATTAAAAACTATGTTATTATTAATATAAAGTTAAACATCGTGAGGCTATCTAGTAGGGTATATATAAGTATAGTTATAGTTAGGAGAGGATTATATAACCGAAGGCTATATATTATGAGGAGGCGCAGAGTTAGAAGGTCTATTATACTTAAGTGGGTAAAATCACTATATAGTGGCTAGAGGCTAGGTAGAGCTATATAATATAACTTTATTTAAGGTATTAACTAACTACTAGAAGCTTGAGTATTTTATAAAGAAGTAGCGCCTTATAGAGCGCTAGAGCTAGTAAGTAGAGGAGTTATCCTAATATAACTTCTATATTGAATACTACTCTAATAAGGAAGCAATAACCCCTAATACCCTCTCTTAATAAGAATAAAATATACCTTAAGGTTAGGATAATAAGTAGAAGTAAGGGAGGGTCCTATAGCTAGTATTAGATTATACTTACTTCTATAGAGGACTTATAGCTAGCCCCCTGGTAAGGAGAAGCTAGAAGGGTTATATAGATATCCTAGATACTATAGCTTTTTGTAGTAACTCTAAGCTATAGGTAATATAGCTAGAGATTATAAAAGGGGATATAACTTATAAAGTAGTATATTATATAATTACTTAGTAGCTATAAAGCTTCCTACTACTGTCCGTGCCCAAAAGTCTGAGCCCACCCACCCTACATATACGCTTCTCGCGACGTGGCCAAAAACACCCCCCCTTCTGCTATCTATACTACTACCACTAATATTCACTTAAATAAGGCAATTCAGCACTGAAATTAGTAGCAATTAACAAAGCAATTAAGAGCTCTCGCTAGAGGTACAGGTAGCGATATGCTTAGCGGTAGCTTATAGTCAAAGTTAGCGCTCTATTGCTACCTCCTTTAGCGTTTCCCGCGGTGCTATATATCGAACTATTATACGCCTTACTAATCGATATACTCTTAAGACCCTACTTTACGTAGGCAAGCTGCGCCTACTTTCAAAGCTAGAGATTCGATATATCTACTATATAATAAGAAAAAACCCCCGTATAACTATAAAAGCCCTTGCTAACTAAGTTGATAAGAAAGTCTCAATCTCTACTATACGCTACGCTCTTCGCGAGCGTTACTACTATAAATAGAAGGCTCTAAAGCGGATCTTTCTCACGCTAGAGGCGCGAGTCGAGCAGCTACGCGAGGTATATTATTAGCAGGGCAAGGATAATAAATTAGTAGAGGTATAGCTCTTAGCGCATTATATATACTTTGCTAACTTTTAGACTATATATACCGACGAGTGCTCCCTCTAATCTATATCTAACTATATAACTATATAGATCTAGCGCTACCCCTCCGAGAAGTAGCATAAACCCTTTATTAACCTAACTCCTTATGGCAAAGCTAGGATTACTATAATATACTAGGGAGCTATTTAGAAGACCAGTAGGTCTTAACTAGTCTTCATAAAGAGAGACCTAACTACTAAGAGGAATAGGTATACTATATAGAGTTATATATAGGCTCTAGAGGAAGGTCTAGTTCCGGACTATAACGATATACGCCATTTTTAGCAAGATAATGCATCTATCTATATAGCAAGGGCCTCGATAGACTAGCTATATAGCTGCGGGATTAGCGTTATTACTTAGCCCCCTCACTCGCTAGATCTTAACCCTATTAAACACGTCTAGACTTACCTAAAGCGTCTAGTATATAGAATATTCCCTCATCTTGCTACTCTAGGCGATAATATAGTAGATATCGAAGAGTTAAAGCGGTGCCTAAGGATCGCGTAGTGGGCAATCCTACAGGCGTTTATTCAGCGCCTATATAAGTCTCTGCCACGCTGCTAGAAGGCTGTTCGGAAGGCTAGGGGCTTATATATATAATATTAAACGCTAGATTTCAGGCTTTTAATTAATATAACCTATTTTATTATGCGATATCGTTTAATAAAATTATAGAAGTTAGGAGGTTAGGTGTCGTTAACCGGGAGACCCTCTGCGGGGCTGGTGGGCTCAGACTTTTGGGCACGAACTGTAGATATAAAAGCTAAGGTTTAAAATAGGGAGCGCTAGCTATAGCTAGCTCTAAGGAGAGACCTTCTATTAGTAGGGTTTTACTATATATAGAATAAGTCTAATTAGTAATACTATATATTCTGTTCTCTATATTTTAATATTCTAAGACTAATTATAGCTTTAAGGTATATATAAGGGCTTATTATCTACTTAAAGAAGTAATTTACTTATTAGGCCTTATAATATAATTAAGTACTAGATGCTAGGTACTATATAAAGATATCACAAATAGCGAATAGGCAAAGGTTAACACACTTCAATTACGCTATATTGAGTAGATTCTACGTTTAAGAAGGGAAACGTCTAACTATAGGCTAGCGTAGCCCTAGAAGGCTAAAGGCTCGCCTAGAGATTATATAACTTAGTAGTTATATAACCTGAAATCTAAGTAGGTCTAGCCTAGCGCTATAATATTTAGCTCCCCCCCCCCCCCCTTTACTAGTATTACTATCTGTAGTAAATAACTCCTATTAGGTTTGGAATTACGCTATAGCCCCTTTATAAAGAGACTATAATAAATTCGCCTAGTTTATAGGTATAATTCTAGAAATACTATATAGGTTTTTTAACCTATACCCTCTACTAGTTAAGGAAAATAATATAGGAACCCTATATATTTCTACTTAGAAGTAAACCCTCTAAATATTACTATATAAAGTTAGATATACGCCGCACTAGGGCTGATTATATTAGGGCTAAATAGGCTACTAAGGCTCTTATAGTAATTCCCTCGCTAAACCTTCTAGTAAGGTGCTATAAAAGCTACTATACAAGATAACTCCTTAACTTAAAAGGTTAACCTTCTAGTAAGGTACTATAAAGGCTCTATAAGATAAATCCTTAATCTAAAGGTTAACTTTCTAATAAGGTGATATAAATACTACTATATAAGAAATAACTCCTTAACTAATGAGATCTTTCCTAAGAGGTTCTTATAGCTAGAAGTATAAGAAGCTCTATTATTATAAGCAAGGCCTTCTACCTCTCCTTCTTCCTTATCTAACTTATAATAAATCCTATTACGCCTTAAGAATACTACCACTAGACCTTATATTTAAAAGCGCTAAGCCTGCGCGAGGTATACCCTTTAATACTAATAATATATAAGAGATCGCTAGAGAGTTTATTATTAATATAATTAATAAAACCTGCTCTTTTATTAACTACTCTATTATATATAGAGAGTATATTATTAATATAGGTCTTAAGATGGCTCTTATTAATACCCATAGAGGGGATATCTATAAGGAACAATAGCAGGTGCAGGATGCAAAGCCACGCTATCAGCAAAACGTTAGCGAATCAGGGGCGGATAAATGTACCTCGGGGAAAAACTCTATAAGCTAAAGACTTAGAAAGTTAAGCAATAGTTTTAATATAATAATTGATACCTACGTTTTAGCATTCTAGCCTTTCCTAGTTTAGGCTTATAGCTATACTCTTATAACTCTATTACTTCTACCTTAATTTAAGAAACTAGCACTAGTTAGAATATCTAAATTAAACTAGTAATAGTATACTAATAATTTAGTAATAGAGCTTAATTATGATAAACTCTAGTCTAGGTATATAGAATATAACTAATGGGGTCTTAAAGATACTAGTTATTCGCTAAGCCCTGAGATATAGGGAATATAATATAGATATTATACTAGGGGAATAGATAACCCTAGTAATAATATAGCGGGAGGAATAACCCCGAGGGGTTAGGCTAGGTCCTAGATAGCGCTAGACTAAGCAGACTGCCCCTCAAGGGGCGAATAGATAGCAAGTAGTAGCTAATAGTGCAACCCGCCTAGGACTCCCTGAGAAGCTAGCGTCTCTAGTATCCTTACGTAAGCTATAGGGTTACTATAGAGATAGCAGGAGAGCCTTATAGAGTAGATATATCTATAATAGCAGCAACCTGAGGAATAAACTACTACCCTACTATAGGAACTTGCTAACCGCTTAGTAATAAGATACCTATAGAGAGAATATAAAAAGCCTCCTATATATAACTACTATACTATAGGCGAGAATTTCACTATTAACTAGGTTAGTAACTAGATCTAAGCAATTAAAGATAGAAACTAACTATATACTAGTAGTATGCTAGAGTAGCAGGTCTAATAGGCGCTCATAAAGATAAGCCTATCCCTATAGACCTAGTAGCAATACTATAGGGCTAGGCTAGAAGGAGACCTAGTATAGGCTGATTTTATAGTATTTGCTTGCTAATAGCATATTTACCCTAAGCTTTAAGAGCAAAGGTATTATAAGAAGCTAGATATAATAAGGCAGAAGGAGACGTAGTTACTAATATAGTTCTTTGCTAAATAGTTAGCAATATATTAGGACTTAGGTATAAGAAGTATAGAAGATAGCAAAGCTAAGGCCTATATGCTATACTTCTAGTTAGCCCTATTCCTATATAGGGAACTTAAACGTTAGAAAGTTAAGATATAGAAGCTAAGAAATATATCTATAGAAGCTAAATACCTATAGGAGATATATTACTAATAGGGTAGTAAACCTCTGCAAAGCGAAAGCAGGAAATAGTATATAGAGGAAGAGCATAACCTAAGGGGGCCCCTAGTAGCGAGGTTAGGCTAAAAGGCGGGCTAGCAGGGTTCTAGCTATAAGGCGACGCGGGGTTCCTAGAGCCTAATGCCTTACTACCTAGTTAGTAGCATAATATAGGGACCTAATTAGAACTAGCTTATATTTAGCCCTAGTATATAACTTATAATATCTAATTACTTAGTATACTTTAGCTATAAGCAAAAGGGGCATAAGAGGGCAGACTACTTAGATAAACGCGCGAGATAAAGTATAAATAAAATGCTAAGAAGATACTAAATACTTACTAAGAGGGCGAGGGTTAATATAATCTAATCTATAAGAGAAGTTAAGGAACTTAACTTATTAGAAAATAAGTAAGCTAGGGGATTATACTAGTAACCCATACGCCTGAATTAAGACTAGATACTTTCCTAAAGGGAGCTACTATAAGAGGATAGGCAATTATTCTCTAGAATATTACTAAATAAGAAATAGTAGTAGATATAGATTCCTATTCCTAGGTTAATATTATTAGTAGTTAACTAGCTAAGTCCCTATAACTATAACCTATAGTAGCTATTACCCCTATATTAGAAGGGTTTAATAGGTTATCTATAATAGGCTAGAATATATACTAATTAATATTTTTCCTTATTAACTTAGGAGGAGGAGCGAGGAAGATATAGCAACTCTTTGCTAAAGCCTCCTAGCCTAAAGGAGCAAGAGACCCCCTCCTATTATAATACTCTATAAGAAGAGAGGGTATTATAATTAATACCTACATAAATACCTAGAAATATAAACGCTTTCGTATTACTAATCTATTAGTATTTATATAGGAGGTTATTGAGAATAGCTAGAAGGCCTATATTATATATATATTAGGGAATATCGCCCCCTATAAGCTGCTAATAGGGGCGCTAGAAAGAGAAGATACCCTAGAGGGTAATATAGAGTTACTACTAGAGCTATTTAGCGAGTAGGCAATATTTAATAAATAGTTAGCAAAGGAGTACCTAGTCCTAGAGGGCATAGAACACGCTATTAACTTGATCAAAGGGAAGAAACCTCTATATAAGCTTATCTACCTATTAAATAAGCATTAGTTAGAAGAACTCTACTATTATATCGCTAATAACTAAGCAATTGTGAGGGGCTAGCCCGTGGTTTGTTTAACTTAGGGGTGCCTTAATTATAGTAATCTAAGCTAAGGAAGGGAAGTTTTCTAGGAAGTTCCCTATGAAATAGAAAAACGGATATAGGGCGAATATTAAGCGAGAGCAGTCGTTAAGGGCAGAATTCTTAGGGTCTATAGCACTGCCTAGACGTCAGCAGTAGCATAGCCTGTAATACGTGCCCCCCCCCCCCTTTTAGCCCTTATATGAGTGTGGGTTTAAGCATGGGCTAAGGGCGGTTAGCACGGGCTAAAGGCTAGTCTGGAGCGACGTTAATCCGGGCTACTGGCTGCTCTACGCCTTATTAGCAAATAATTATAATAATATGATGTTTTTTTTTAACGCCCTAGTTTACTTCCTCTTTTTCCTCTTCCTATTAACCTATATAAGTATAAGTTGACTAATTAATTGCAATATTATTTTAGCTAATAACTTATTATTTTAGTAGCGTTTTTAGCATGCTCTTAGTCTATATTAGTATAAGTTTGTTATATCTAAACCCCTATTAATTGCTAACTCGCATAGATCTAATTAATCTATTCCCCTCGCCTCTATAATAGCGCCTCCTATAAGTTACTACTTGCCCTTTCCCTATTATTTTGCTATAATTAACCCTATATAGCCCCTCTCTAACTTAGATAAGGAGATAGAGTCTCCTCCTCCTATTAAGGGCCTGCCCTCTAAATACTCTACCTCTACTAGCCTCTCTAACTATAAGGAGACTACCTCTAAGGACTTTGAACTCTTAGATAATCCCTTCTATACCCTAGCAGGCTAGGAGCTATATAAATACCTTAACTAGCCCCTTCCTATATATCCTATTACCTAGGAGTCCCTTATAGTATATTATCTTCTACTTATTTAGTATTCTTCTAATATTCTACTAGGGTCCCTACCTATACTAGCTTATCTTTAGTAGTATCCCCTAGGATAAGACTTAGGGATCTCTTCGCAAGGTCCCTTGCCTAAAGTGCATATCTGCTATAGCTAAGGCTAAGAAGCCTAGCGATATTATAGCTTATTATAATATTATTAAGTAGGGTATACTATCCTATTACTTTTTAATTATTATAAGACTAACTATATTATAAGCAATATTATCTATTATATCTACTATTCTAATAAGGCTATTAAATCTATTAATATTAATATAGGTATTGATTTCTTATCATTCCTTTTCTATAGAGCTAATAATCTACTAGAGTAACCCTAGCGTAGTTTGCTACTAGGAGGAGTTTGCTTCTCTTAGCTAGGACTGCCTTGCTTATTATAGCCTTAATAAGAGGACCTTAGTAAATCTCTGCTATTTCTATATTTTAGGGTTATTACTAATAGTTAAAGCTCCTTATATAGATCGAGGCTTATATAGAGCTCCTTTGCGCTACCTCTATCTAGAACTACGAGGTCTATACCTATATTATTATAAAGCGCGCTACTAAGGCTGCTATTAAGTTAGATACCTCCCCTATACCCTCTGCTAGTTCCCTAGCTGCTCCTATCCTTAATACTTCTATTATTACTACTACTTTGTTTTCCCTCCTAGTTAAGCTTAATAAGATATAGCTATATTACCTTACCTAAGCTTACCTAGATATAGCTAAGGTCCTCTATAAGGTTTATCTTATTCCTACCTTTCTCCTATTCCTAATAATCTAACCCCTTTTCTTAGCTTACTAATATTACTACTACTACTTATAAAGAATAGGAGGAATAAGGGGTTATCTTCCTAGGTTTATAGTTTCTACTCGCTTACTATCCGCTCGCCTTCTGCCTACCTAGGGCTTGCTTAGGTCTTATTCCGCCTCCCTATAGCCTTATATTATAATAGAGTCTCCTATTTCTACTTACTCCTCTAATTATAAATTACCTAGCTGCTATCCCTCTATCCTACCCCTATTTATTAACTACTACCTAGCTTATAGTATAGTATACTAGGGGTTATTATTATTCTTATCTATTAGGCTATATTTTTCTTTATACTTATCTACTGCCTAGTTATCTTAGAATAATTATAGGGGCTCCTAGGTAGGCTAACTATACCATATCTATTTAACTAATAACTCGTAACGCTTACCCCTACTTATATACTTCTAGTATATAGCTAGAATAGACTTGACTTCCTATTTATCCTCTCTATCTTTGAAAATTAGGAGTAGTTAGGAATTATTAACTTCTTAGCCTAGGAGGGGGTTATTTATAGCATAGTATAGCAGGCTAATATAAAATCGGTTATAGACCTTACTTAGAATATTTAACTCGACTATAGTTAATAAGATTAACCTAGTTATTTTATACTTTAGGTATAGCTAATCTAACTTCTTATAGGGTCTCTCTATATAGGAGTTAGCTAGTAATAGCTAGACCTTATCGCCTACTTTATAGCATTCTGCTAGTATCCTTTTATTATTTACTAATTATTCTATAGTCTATTAGGCTATAGCAATAGCTACTTAGGCTAACTCTATAGTTAACTTTAGTTTACTAATAAACTTATTAGCAGCTAACTTATATGAGGTTGATAGCTCTAGCGCGGGCTATACTACTAATACTAGGTTAATATGGTATCTATAGGTAAAGAAGAATAGGCTTACTCTTATTATAGCTACGTTATAGCTATTAATTACTAGTTAAATAGAGGGTAAGTAAACCTCCTAGTTATCCTAGGCGAAGTTAACTATTATCTATAGGACTACTTAGATCTCTTAATTAAAATATTCTATTATTCTATCTATCTATAGGTAAAAGGCGGTGCTTAAATATTATTCGATCTTTATAACCGCGTAGAACTATTACTAGAACTAACTCGTCTAGTTACTACCCCTATTGCTAATAATCGACTTTAGTATACTATAGAATTAGGTGTAGTAGTCTATAAAGCGTTCTATATACGTTTCTATATTTATTAAAGGTATCCCTTATAGGGTTATTATCTTAGAGAGCCTATTAACTATTACCTAGAGGTATTTTAACCTTATTTTTACTACGTATAGGCGGTTTATAATAAAATCTATAGCGAGATCGTAATATAGCTATTCTGCTATTAGTAAGGGTTAAAGAAGCCTGCGTTTTACTTATTATTAAATCGTTCTATACCTATAGCTATTATAGTTTCTCCTGAACTAGTAGACTATAGAGGACTGCCCTAGCTAGAAGTATTACTAGGCTAGGATAGCTAGGGTATTATTCTAACTAGGGTAGCTTATTATTACTAAGTTATAGTACTTCTGAATTAACTATATTTAAAGCATATTCCGAGGGTAGTTTTTATCTATTGATCCTAGTACCTTAATCTAGTCTCTAAATATTAATTAGCTAAGGGTATTAATACTATACTTAGCGATCTATAGTTTTAGGCCTAGCTAGGGAGGGAAGCTTTAGTCGCCCCTTTTTACTATAGAATAAGCCCCTTAGTACTAGTTATCTTCTGCTTATACTTCGTTCTATATATATTAAAGGGCTAGATCCTCGAATCCTATTATAGCAAGGGCTTTAACTATTGCTATCCTCCTTACCTCACTTAGGGCGGAGTTAGGGATTATCTATATTACCCTCCCTTTCTCTCGTTTATCCTCCTATCCTTTCGGAGCATCCTATTTATAGTACGAGAGCATATTAGGTATAGTTACTAGATAACTAAATTAATATTCTAAGTAGAAATCATACCTCGATAACTACTCTACCTAGCGACTTTAGCATTCTATTAAACGTTGCTTTTAGGTGAAGTATTCGAGGCTTTTATAGTTAATAAGGACCTTAAACCTAGGGTAGCTTCTTAGCTTAGCATCCTATATATTCAAATAAGTAATTACTACTAATAGCTGCTTATTATAGATTAGATAGTTATATTAAGCAGGGGTTAGCCTCTATAAGTAGAAAGCGATAGGATAGCGCTATCCTTACGCATCTTCTTAAGTTAGCACCCCTCCTAAAGCGAACCCTAAGTAGTCTATCTTAATAGTAATTAGGGCTTGCAGGTTGAAATAGTATAATATTAGTATAATTTAGAAGTAGCGTTTAAGCGCCTAGAATACGTCTTCTTATTCCTTACCCTAGATAAATAGCGCTCCCTTCTTTATTAGGAAGGTAAGGAGCTCTATAACCTCTGAGTATTCTAATATAAATATTTAGTAATAATTAGTAAACCCTAGGAAACTTTATAATCCTTTTACTAAAGTAAGTGCTTCCTATTTGATAATTACCTGCACTTTCTCTATATTATAAGCAACACCCTCGCTTACTTTTAGGATAAATCCTATATATTTTACTATTTTTATAGAGAACTTATACTTTACTAAGTCGAGGTTAAGACTAGCCTATTAGAGGCCTAGAGAACCTTATGCACCTTCTGCTTATAGTCTGCTCGGGAGCCGCTGCTATACTCTAATATATTATTAATATATATTATTACGAAGTTTATAAGGAACTCCTAGAGCGTATTATTAATATATCGTTAGAATATTACAGGGGCTCCGCTTAATCCGAATAGATAGACTAGCTACTTAAAGAGCCTATATTATATATAGAAAGCGGTCTTTCCCTAGTACCCTTCTGCTATATAAATCTTATAGAAGGCTACTACTATATCTAGTTTAGTATACTACTTTGCTAAACTAACCCTCTAGAGGGTTTCTTATATTAGAGGTAGGGGGTAGTAGTCTCGCTTTATAATTATATTTAATACTTAGTAGTTATAATAAAACTGCAATCCTCCGCTAGGCTTCTTAATAAAAAGTATAGGCGTGCTAGTAAGAGACTTGCTTACCTAAATAAAGCCTTTATTAAACAGGTCTATAAGCATCTTTTTTAATACTAATAACTCTTCTCTTAATATACTATAGAGGGGTCCGTAGGGTAAGGGCGCCTCTTAGCTAGAGGTATTATACTCGAGGTGGATTTCGTGATCTATATTAGGATAACTTAGGAGTAGGGGGTATAACTTAGCTAGCTTAAAAAGCTCTATAAATTCATTATAAATATATTATAGTAGTTTCTCTGAATAGCCTTCTAGTTTCTTTACCTTAAGCGCTTTTTTATATCCCTTAAGCTTACTACTTATATTCCTGCTTTTAACCTAGATAGCTAACTCTTACTAACCTTCTAATAGATCGCTGCGAATAAGGCGGTATTAAGTCAGCAGGCTTCCTAGATCTCCCTCACTCTCTAGGGTTCTTCCTATCCTTAAAGGGTAATAATAACCCCCGCTTTTCCATAATATACCTACTTCTCTGCTATATTATAAATAATATAGTTTTATTCTATCTATAGCTTCCCTAAGAAGAGGTTAGTATCTAGTCCTTTTATTATATAAATAAAGAGTTACTATACGTAGCCTCTAATCTCGAGGTATAATATAGCTACGCCTTTTGCTATAGCTTAAGCTTAGTTATTAGCAAAGCCTTATAATTACTACGCTTAGCAGTCGATATATAGTAAATAGAGGTAGCGGGCATATTAGTAGTCTAGTATTATATAGATATTATATCCGCAGTTTATTAAAGCGTTAGTAGGAGTGCCTTTATTAACTCTAACTACTAATATTATAGAAAGCCTGCTTATATAACGTCCTAACTAGAACTATTCCTAACTAGCCTGCTCTTCCTCTATTATCCCTAATACCTAATTTTATACTAGGGTTATTTATTTCTTAAGTTAGAAGGGTCCTCTTTACCTTTAACCTCTCCTAAGTCTAAATATATTATTTCCTTAATAGCCTTCGCTACTCTAGGACTATCCTTTAACTTCTTAGCCTTCTAGTAGTCCCTCTATAGGTAACTAATCTAGTTATACTTAAAATAGTAGCGCGTTTCTTTACTAGGATCTTCGCTTATGCCCTCGCGCGAGGTATATATTAACCCCGTTATTCTAGTATCCCTATTTATATATATTCTAGCAGGTAATACTCTCGATCTAGAAGTTATAAGTTAGTATAAAGTATTAGGAATATAATATAATCCCTCTAGCTTCTATGCGATATCTTATATAAAGCTAATATATTTAGTATACTTATAGGGGGTTAGGTAATTAACTAGATAGTCGAGGAGCTTATAAGATAGTGCCCTATATAGGTAGTTAATCTAGATACTATCTAGCTATACTATGCTACCTACTTCTATAATAGCGCGTTCGAAGTAGGGTAGGAACGAGGCGAAGGCTTTATTATACTTTATTTAAAGCTCTGAGAGTCTTCTAAGAGCCTTGCTTATAATATTAGGGTTACTATAGGTATAGTCTAGGTATATTAAGAAGGTATCCGGCTTAAATAAGCTATTACTACCCCCTAAGCTATAGAAGGCTATAACTACTAGCTATACTTTAGGTTCTAAGCAGGAGTTAATAAGATACTAGGCCTCCTAATTGCTTAGGTAGAAGTCCCGGTCTATCCTAACTTTATTATATATCTATTATACCTATATAGCGTACTTATTATAGTTTCCTCTGAACTTAGGGGGGTTAGGAAGGGGTTTCGATTGCTAAGCGCTACCTGCTTCTTAGGTAGTCTCTAGCTATAGGGTTATTATTAGTAACGCTAGGGCATAGCTACCTGCTATATCTCGCTAGAGCTCTATAGTCGGCTTGTTATTAGGCTACTATATAGTTATTAGGCTATCGAGTCGGTTGCTAAGCTTATTAATTGCTATATAAATTGCTTTAAATGCTTTCTTACTTATTAGTAGTACTTCTAGACTAGCTACTATAGGTATAGCAGGTTCCGTTTTCTACCTACTATCTATTATGCTATATAACTAGCGAGGTAAGCGTAGAGAGAGAGAGAGAGCTTAGATATATAAAGAGCTAGCCCGGGGTTTATTTAACTTAGGGGTGCCTTAATTATAGTAATCTAAGCTAAGGAAGGGAAGTTTTCTAGGAAGTTCCCTATGTAATACAAAAGCAGATATAAGGCGAATGTTAAGCGAGAGTAGTCATTAAGGGCAGAATTCTTAGAGTCTGCAGCACCGCCCAGACGCTAGCAGCAGCGTAGCCCGTAACAATAACTAGTACTAAGAGGCTTATTCTATAGTAAAAAGGGGCGATTAAAGCTACCCTCCCTAGCTAGGCCTAAAACTGCAGATTACTAAGTATAATATTAATACCCTTAGCTAATTAATATTTAGAGACTAGATATAGGTGCGAGGATTAATAGATAAAAACTACCCTTAGAACGCGCTCTAAATATAGTTAATTTAGAAGTATTATAACTTAGTAATAATAAGCTACCTTAGTTAGAATAATACCCTAGCTATCCTAGCCTAGCAATACTTCTTGCTAGGGCAGTCCTCTATAGTCCGCTAGTTTATAAGAAACTGCGATAGCTATAGGTATAGAACGATTTAGCAATAAGCAAAACGCAGGCTTCTTTAACCCTTGCTAGTAATAGAATAGCTATATTGCGATCTCGCTATAGATTTTATTATAAACCTCCTATGCGTAGTAAAAACAAGGTCTAGATACCTCTAGGTAATAGTTAATAGCCTCTCTAAGATAATAACCCTAGAAGGGATACCCTTAATAGACGTAGAAATATACGCAGAACGCTTTATAAACTACTACTACTAATTCTATAGTATACTAAAGTTAATTATTAGTAATAGGGGTAGTAACTAGATAAGTTAGTTCTAGCTATACTTCTACACGCTTATAGAGATTAAATAATATTTAAGCACTACCTTTTACCTATAGATAGATAGAGTAATAGAACGTTTTAATTAAGAGATCTAGGTAGTCGTGCGGATAATAGTTAACTTCGCCTAGGATAACTAGGAGGTTTACTTACCCTCTATTTAACTAGTAATTAATAGCTATAATATAGCTATAATAGGAGTAAGCCTATTCTTGTTTACTTATAAATACTATATCAACCTAGTATTAGTAGTATAGCCCGCGCTAGAGCTATCGAACTTATATAAGTTAGCTGCTAATAAGTTTATTAGTAAACTAAAGTTAACTATAGAGTTAGCCTAAGTAGCTATTGCTATAGCCTAATAGACTATAGAATAATTAGTAAATAATAAAAGGATACTAGCAGAATGCTATAAAGTAGGCGATAAGGTCTAGCTATTACTAGCTAACTCCTATATAGAGAGGCCCTATAAGAAGTTAGATTAGCTATACCTAAAGTATGAAGTAACTAGGGTAATCTTACTAACTATAGTTAAATTAAACGTTCTAAGCAAGGTCTATAACTAATTTCATATTAGCCTATTATACCGCGCTATAAATAACCCCCTCCTAGGCTAGGAAGTTAATAATCCCTAACTACCTCTAATCTTTAAAAATAGAGAGGATAAATAGGAAGTTAAGTCTATTCTAGCTATGCGCTAGAAGCGCGTTAGTAGGGGCAGGCGTTATAAGTTATTAGTTAAATAGATAGGGTATAATTAGCCTACTTAGGAGCCCCTATAATTATTTTAAGATAGCTAGGCAGTAGATAAGTATAAAGAAAAGTATAGCCTAATAAATAAGAATAATAATAACCCTATAAGGGACTGGATACCCAGACCGGAGAAACCGGAGACGCTTCGGCTAATATAGGCCGAAGGGATAGAGAGGCCTATAGGTCTAGGGCATAGAACCCTTATAGCGAAGACCTAGTAAATACTTACTAAATGCTAGAAATAAAGGATCTTAGAGGAAGTAAGCAAAAGTAGTATAATAATACCGATCTTATCTTTTAAGTACTTCTGCTATTAGTTTAACCTAACCATAGCTCTTAGCTCCTTAATACCTTTATAATTCTTTTGCTTCTACCCTGCTTTAAGAAGGTTAATAATAATAATAATATTACGCACCTGAGTAATACCTACTAATTAGGCTGAAGAACCTATACCTCATATTCGTTAAGAGCGGAGAAAAATAGCCTATATAAACCTATATAAGGAAGCTAACCCTAGTAAGCAATTAGAGGATAATATAAGCTAATAAGGGGAGGTAAGAAGCTATGCTTTAAGCGAGGCTAGGGGCCCCGAAGAGAACGGGCTACCTATGCTAAACGCTCGCTATATAGATAATAAGTATATACGGGAGAATAGGGAATATAAGACCCCTTCCTATAAACCGGATAGGCTAATAAGCTAGACGTCTATAGCTGCAGCTAATAGGCTAGCCTAAGCTAGAGGGCTAGATAAAGTAATTAGCTAAGTGCTAATATAATAGATTATAACTATAATAGCTAACTAATAGGAGCTAATTGCTACTACGTTGAGCAACTAAGCTCCTGCTAAGCGATCGCCTAAGGTTTATAAAAAAACCCTGAATTATAATATAGTACGCCTTACTAGCGAATCTATTAGTATAATAAGAGAAGATTAGCTTATTATAGTTAAAAAGGCTTATAAGCACCGCCCTAGCTGCTCTAATAGCTAGTATATCTAATAGGCTTTGAGTATAATAGAGCATACCCTATAAATAGAATAGCAGAATTATTAGCGAACGCTTATAAATAAGTTAGGGAACTAGATAGACCTTAAATAGGAAGACTTTAGAATTTTTATAAGAAGGTAGTATATCGCACCCGAGCTCTAAGAATAGAACTACTATAATGCTTTAAGATAGTGCTATTAGAAGGATAATAAGAAACTACTTATATATTAGGCTCGATAGGAGTTTATTAACCGAGCACTTAGCGAGCTGAGTATTAGTAATATAAAGGTATATGCCTTCTTTTAGAGCCTTATTAGAACCCTGAAGGACGAACTCTTTAAGTAGGATATTAACCGTACTAACGCGCATACTATCACCCTATATATATATAGATTATGGAGATTACGGAAGGGAGATACAGGGGAATATCTACTAGCTATTCTAAGTTATATAAGTAACTATACTCGGGCTCTCTAGACCGCCCTTATAAGAGCAGCTTATAACCCCCTAGGTCGATAGACTTAAGGGATTGCTACCTAGAGACCCCGTCCTAGAATAACTACTTAGCAGATGCTTATATAACGCCTAGCGCTATTAGTATATCTACTAACTCCTAGGGACCCTAATGCTATAACTATAAGAAGTATAGCTATATCTCCCCTAACTATACTAAACCCTATATATAGCTAATAGGCAGCAATCGGAACCTAAACCCAAGATAGGGCGGGATAAGCGCGATTATAATACTTAGTATAACTAATACTAAAAACTCGGGAAACGAGTAGGTATAAATATAACCCTAAGAGGTATTATGCTAGAAATCACCTCGGTTCTAGTAGGATAAACTATTAAGAGATAGGTATTAGTGCTCTAAGTATCTAGCGAAGTCGAACTAGAGGTTAATATAAATACCTATATAATAATAGATATTATATGAGAAGACCTTATCGAGAGGCTCTAACTAAAGGAGGCTACTAGTATTATAGCCCCTAAATTAGTAGATTTCTAGGGAAGGCCTATGCCTATAGGCAAGGTCTACTAGCTTATATTCTTCCTTATAGATAGTCGGGGTTACCTATAGAAGATTCGCTAGGCTTTTATTATAAGCCCTCGCTCTAAAGGAGCAGGAGATATCCTTCTATCTAATAACTTAATAGGATAGGAAGGTATCTATATAGATACCTATATATATACTTAGTTATATAAACCCCTCTTACTCGCTAAGCTAGAGGTAATTATCTAAGAGATTATAGAGAATAGCTAATAGGCTTATATTATATATCTAAAAGGTGCTATAAGCTCTAATAAGAAGGATATAGAGTCCTTAGGCGAAGACTCGCTAGATAATAAGCAGGAGAAGAAGATTCCTAGGGAACTTTAAGACTTTATTAACATTTTTAATAAGGAGAATATAAAAAGAGTTCTAAAGCTAAAGGGAATAATATACTATATCGAACTAAAACCTAGCAAGGAACCCCCGTATAGACTAATATACCTTATATTAGCAGAGTAGTTATAAACGCTTGCTAAGTATATCCGGGATATAGAGGCGGCAGGCTATATATACTACTTAACTAGCTCTATAGGAGTACTAGTACTATTTATACTTAAGAAGGATAGAAGCCTATAACTATATATAGACTATAGGGGATTAAATAAAATCATAGTAAAGAATTATTATCCTCTGCTATTAATAAGCAAGCTTCTAGATAGGCTTGCTAGAGCAAAATTCATTTTGAAGATTAACTTAAGCGAGGTATACTACTATATTGCAATTAATAAAGCAGATAGGTAGAAAATAGCGTTTAGAATGCGATATAGGTACTTCGAGTATACTATAATACTATTTAGGCTTATGAATACCCTAGCAACTTTTTAGGCGTATATTTATTAAATACTCGCTAACCTTTTAGATACCTACTATATTATATACCTAGATAATATTCTAATCTACTTAGATATAAGGGAATAGTATACTAAGGACCTCTATACTATCCTATGCTACTTAAGGGCTACTAAGCTATTTATAAAACTAAAGAAGTATAACTTCTACTAGATAGAAGTAGATTTTCTAGGGTTCTATATTACCTAAGATAGTATTAGGATAGACCTAGATAGAGTCTGAGTAGTTACTAAATAGCTAGTACTAAAGTCTTTTAGAGATATCTAAGTATTCCTTAGTTTCTATAACTTTTATTATAAGTTTATTATAAGATATTCTTATATCGCAGCCCCTATAACTAGCGCGCTTAAGAGAAGCTAGAATAGCACGAAGTTAGGAGCCTTCGCCTAGATAGGGGAGATATAGATTGCATTCGAGATACTTCGGAGAGCATTTGCTAAAGCCCTAATATTAAGATACTATAACCTAACGTTAGAAACTAGGGTTAAGACTAATATATCTACTTAAGTAGCATCTAGCGTGCTTTTATAGAAGTATAGTATAGTTTAGCACCTAGTAGCCTTCTAGTTAAGGAAGCTCTTAGATATAGAGAGGCGCTAGGCTATAGGGTAATAGGAACTCCTTGCTATTATAAAAAGTTTAGATTACTAGGCGTAGTACCTATAAGAACTCCCTGAGAAATTCGTAGTGCTTATAGACTATATAGCACTAAAAGGAGTGCTTACTATACCTATATAGGATATTTATAGAAGACTCGCGCAATAGGTTTACTACTTATTAGTATTTAACTTTGAAATCTAGTATAGGTTAGGGGTTATTAATCTAGTAGATAGACTATAGCAACGCCCTAACTATATAGTAGAAGATGCTAAGGTAGATAATATACTTCCTACCCTTAGAAAAAAACTTAGGCTTATTAGCTAGGTTTTAGTAAATACTTATTAGCATATTACTAAGCTTAAAGGAACTATAGCAGTTACGAGAACTTATACCCGAGCTATCTAGCGAAGTATATAAGAACCTTGCTAGAGGGCTAGCTCTAAGGTTAAGGGATCCTCACCCTCAAGTTAGTACTACCTTATAATAAGTACTAATAAGCTACTACATATAAGTATATATATTAGCGCTATTACCCGCACGAAAGTATATATAGGTGCTATGCTAACTGCTCCACGAGAGAATAGCAATAGGCTAGAGGACTTAGGGGGAGCTAGGGTTACTATACCGGAATAATATATCCTATGTGCTATAATAAGGGAGCTTATTCAGGATAAAACGGCTTATATGCTATAACTAGGCGTAGATCTTAAATAGATAGTTAGAGGACTATAGGCTAAAGACCCCTTCTATAGAGATATCGCAGCTAAGTTTTGCTAAGATACTAGGGAATACTAAGGATACCGAGTTAATAAGAATAATATCCTTTAGTTCAGAAGAAGACTTATTATCCTAGAAGAGGGATCCCTCTGCTATAAAATCCTAAAGAACTATTATAATACGCCTAGATTAGGGTATATAGGAGCAAATAAGATAGCTAAGCTAATTTTGCAAAAGTTTTATTAGCTATATTTAATAGAGGATATATAGCGATATATCGCTAAGTGCCTACGCTGCTAAGGGGTATATATACTACGGCATAAGCTATATAGGCTACTATAAACACTAGAACTACTAGCATACCTATTCTAATAGATTTCTTTAGACTTCTTAACTAGCTTATTAGAAAGTTGCTAAGATAATAGAGTTACTTATGATATAATCCTAGTAATTATATATTAGATAACTAAAGTAGCATAGTTCTTAGTAATAACTAAGCGACTAGATGCTGCGGGTTTAGTGAGGATCCTATATCAAGAGATCGAGTGCTGATATAGCACGCTAGAGGTTATTATTAGTAACTAAGATAAACTAATTACTAGCTAGTTCTAGCGAGACTAGACTAAGGCCTGAGATATAGAAGGGCGTATCTCTACTATATAGCATCTATAGACGGATAGTTAGACTAAAAGAATATACTAGACCTTAACTATATATCTTTTAAAGTTTAGCAAAGGCTTATATAACTAATAGGTAATATAACTAGTTAAGGCCGAATTTTCATATAATAATAGCAAATATGCTACTATTAGTATATCCCTATTTGAGGCTATTATAGGATACTACCCTCAAATAGTTAACTACTACTTGCTAAACGTGGAGATCAGGATCTAAGGGGTTAACAAAAGGCTTAAGAAGCTAATAGAGGTTCGCTAAAGAATAGCTAAGACCTAGCGATATATAACTAAGGTATAAGCTAAGAATATAAATATTAGAAGAAAAGCATAATTATACTATATTAGAGATATCATAGGACTCTTAATAAAGAACTTCTATTTTGCAAAAAGTTAGCAAAAGCTTATCCTAAGATTTATTCCTATATTAGTTATAGAAGTTATAAGCTCTAATACCTATAGAGTGCAACTCCTAGAGAAGTATAGTAGAGCGTATAATATCTTCTTTATTGCTCTACTTAAGCTATAATATAGCTAAAAGCTTACTGAGGGGTAGCTCCCGGACCTTGAAGAAGGCCCTGAGGAATAGGAAGTTAAGGATATTATATTATAGAGGGAAGCGCTAATAGGCCCCTTATATTTAGTTAAATAGAAAGGCTAGCTAGTAGAGTATAATACCTAGGAGCCTGAAGAATACTTAGCAAACGCTTTATAAATCCTCGCTAGATTTAAGAAATAGTAGCATAAGTTATATTATAAGTAGGATAACGAGTAATATAGATTAATAAGAAAGGTTAATTAACTATAAGATAGCTAAAACGCTAAAGAGAAGACCCCCCCCCCTAATAAAAGTAATATAAACCCTGTGGGTATCTAACCTTATATTACTATAGAAGTCCACTATACTCTCGCTAAAGTTATTCTAGCACTACTACTTAATATTATTATCTTTACCCTCGTTATTATTATTATTATTCTCGCTCTCCTCCTTAGAGCTATTGCTAGTAGTACTGCTATTACTACCCTAACTATCGCTCTCTATAGTATTATGGGAGTTACTATCCTCTATAGCTAAGGACTTATCCTCCTCGCTACTACGAACCTAGTATTACTAAGCTATTACTAAGGTATTGCTAACCTTCTTCTAAGAATTTAGTCGAGGCGCAGGACTACTACTAATAACTTTGAAGATAGTAATAAGAGCTTAGTAGTGAGCATTATAAAGCATATAGGAACCTTAGACCTTTGAAGGCTCTTATAAAAGATATATAGATATATAGATATTACTCTTCGAAAGCTATATTATTAGGATATTTATAAGCTTATTAAGAAAGGTAGCTTACTTAAAGCTATAGGTCTTATTATATAAGTAAGTAGGGAGAGTATTATTAAGCTATATTATAATCTCCTTAACTAAAACCCTATCCTTAGCCTAGCGAGCTGCTTATAAATATATATTAGATTAATAAAAGGGCGAGACTAACTATAAGGTAAAACCTACCTTAAGCGAAACCTATAGATATACCTAGGTATATAAAGCTATACTCTCCTTAATACCTATAGCAAGGAGCTAGTTCTTATAGTTCTTAGAACTAGGCTTAAGACTAGCAGGGTTTACTAACTAATTATAGAGGTATTAGAGAAGCTCCTACCCCTGCTCTATAGCTACGAAGATATAGAAGATCTTATATTATCGATACTAGCTAGTAGTAATTATATAGATATAACGCTTAACCTAGTTCTAATAGAAACGAGTAATACTAATAAGATAAGTAGGAATCTAGAAATAGGAAAAGTTAGCCTATACCTCTACTAAATAATTGCTAAACTCACCCTATAGCACTTAATACTACGAACCCGGTATAACTCGCATATATAATTACTATTATATTAATAGGCATAGACGACCTAGGCATTCTTAGGGAGCTATAGCGCGCAGCTAACGCAGGGTTTGCTGCTACCCGCCTAATTATACTAATAGTCGCTACTACTAAGTTCAGCCTTAGTAGGGCTATACTTAGCGAGGAGTCGGCTAATAAGGCTCTTAGCGCTTATAATATTTAAGGAAGTATTAAAAGATAGGAAGGGTCTATAAAGGCTTAATAAAGGGCTTAGATAATATAAAAGTAGTTATTAAATAATATAGTATAATAAGGAGGGAAAAGAACTAACCCTAGGGCGGGAAAAAGCTATTAAGCTAAAGAGACCTCGCTAAACTATTACAAAAATAGATATAACTTCAGATAGCAAAGAATAGTAGTTACTTACTATAGCAGGTGCTACCTACTAGGAGATAGATATAGTGAATTAGCAGCAATAGTTGCTATCCGACCTACTTAATAGCCTCGTAATATACCTATTTAAAAGGGGGATAATAGGATAAAAAACGAAGTTATTATAAGGGTATAGTATAAGAAGGTGCTCGCTAGATAAAGGGCGAATAGTAGGAGAACTAAAATAAAGCTATTATAGGGATAACTACCCTCTTTTAAAAGGAAATAAGAGGATAAAAAACGAAGTTATTATAAGGGTATAGTATAAGAAAGTACTCGCTAGATAAAGGGCGAATAGCAGGAGAATAAAAATAAAGTCACTATAAGAATAACCGCCCTCTTTTAAAAGGAAATAATAGGATCCCTTTAGAATAGCCCGGATAGAGAGCATAAAAGGGCCTAAAAGGAGAGGAACTATAAGGAATAGGACTATAGGCCTAGCTATTATATCTATAACTCTAAGGGCTCTACTATCTTTTAGTAAATATTTAGCGAATAGTTACTACGCTAGATAATAGTAGCAATAAGTAAAGGACTAGGGCCTACCCCGGACGGCTAAGAAGGATAATAACAGAGGGCTAACCTATAATGTTCGATCTTATAGTAGGGATTACTATAATTAGAAGGGGGATAATTATAAGGGACTAGATACCTAGACCAGAGAAACCGGAGACGCTTTAGCTAATATAGGCTAAAGGGATAGAGAGGCCTATAGGTCTAGGGTATAAAACCCTCATAGCGAAAACCTAGTAAATACTCGCTGAAGGCTAGAAATAAAGGATCTTAGAGGAAGCAAGCAAAAGTAGTATAATAATACTAATCCTATCTTTTAGGTGCTTCTGCTATTAGTTTGACCTGACCGTGGCTCTTAGCCCCTCGATACCTTTACAAACCCCTAGTATACTATGCTATAAGCTAGGTAATAGTTAATAGGCAGGGGTAGGATAAAGGGATAGTAGCTAGGTAATTTATACTTAGAGGAGTAGGTAGAAATAAGAGACTCTATTATAATATAAGGCTATAGAGAGGCAGAATAAGATTAAGATACGCCCTAAGCAAGCAGATAGCAAGCAAGTAGAAACTATAGATCTAAGAAGATAACCCCTTATTCCTCCTATTCTTTATAAGTAGTAGTAGTAATATTAGTAAGCTAAGAAAAGGGGTTAGATTATTAGGAATAGGAGAAAGGTAGGAATAAGATAAACCTTATAGGGGACCTTAGCTATATCTAGGTAAGCTTAGGTAAGGTAATATAGCTATATCTTATTAAGCTTAACTAGGAGGGAAAACAAAGTAGTAGTAATAATAGAAGTATTAAGGATAGGAGCAGCTAGGGAACTAGCAGAGGGTATAGGGGAGGTATCTAACTTAATAGCAGCCTTAGTAGCGCGCTTTATAATAATATAGGTATAGACCTCGTAGTTCTAGATAGAGGTAGCGCAAAGGAGCTCTATATAAGCCTCGATCTATATAAGGAGCTTTAACTATTAGTAATAACCCTAAAATATAGAAATAGCAGAGATTTACTAAGGTCCTCTTATTAAGGCTATAATAAGCAAGGCAGTCCTAGCTAAGAGAAGCAAACTCCTCCTAGTAGTAAACTACGCTAGGGTTACTCTAGTAGATTATTAGCTCTATAGAAAAGGAATAATAAGGAAGCGATACTTATATTAATATAAGCAGACTTAATAGCCTTATTAGAATAATAGATATAATAGATAATATTACTTATAATATAGTTAGTCTTATAATAGTTAAAGGGTAATAGGATAGCATACCTCGCTTAATAATATTATAATAAGCTATAATATCGCTAGGCTTCTTAGCCTTAGCTATAGTAGATATATACTTTAGGCAAGGGACCTCGCAAAGAAGTCCCTAGGTCTTATCCTAGGGGATACTACTAAAAACGAGCTAGTATAAGTAAGGACCCTAGTAGAATATTAGAAGAATACTAAATAAGCGGAAGATAATATACTATAAGGAGCTCCTAGGCGATAGGATATATAGGAAGGGGGTAATCGAGGTACTTGCATAGCTCCTAGCTAGCTAGGGTATAAAGGGGATTATCTATAAGATCGAAGTTATTAGAAGCGGTCTCCTTATAATTAGAGAGGCTAGCAGAGGTAGAGCAGTTAGAGGGCGGGCCCTTAATAGGAGGAAGAGACTCTATCTCCTTATCGGAGTTAGGGAGGGGCTATATAGGGTTAATTATAACAAAACTATAGGGAAAGAGCGGGTAGTAACTTATAAGGGGTGCTATTATAAAAGCAAGGGAAATTAGATTAATTAGATCTATACGAGTTAGTAATTAATAGGGGTTTAGATATAATAAACTTATACTAATATAGACCGAGAGTACGCTAAAAATGCTACTAAAACGACGAGTTATTAGCTAAAATAATATTATAATTAATTAGTTAACTTATGCTAATATAGGTTAATAGGAGGAGAAAAAGAAAAGAGGAAGCAAACTAGGGGTACGAAAAATCATATTATTATAATTATTTGCTTATAGGGTATAGAGCGGCTAGTAGCCCGGATTAATATTACTCTAGACTAGCCCTTAGCCCGTGCTTAAACCTATAACTCACGTGAGGGCTAGGAGAAAGGGGGGGGGGTAATATATTATAAGCTATGCTACTACTAGCATCTAGGTAGTGCTATAGACTCTAAGAATTCTGCTCTTAATAACCGCTCTCGCTTAATATTCGCCCTATATCTGCTTTTCTATTATATAGGGAACTTCCTAGAAAACTTCCCTTCCTTAGCTTAGATTACTATAATTAAGGCACCCCTAAGTTGAACAAACCCCGGGCTAGCCCCTCATAGTTATCTTCTATTTATGCTTCGTTCTATACCTATTAAAAGGCTAGATCCTTAGATACTATTATAATAGGGGCTTTAATTATTACTACCCTCCTTACTTTACCTAGGGTGGAGTTAGGGATTATTTATATTACCCTCCCTTTCTCTTATTTATTATCCTATCCTTTTAGGGTATCCCATTTATAGCATAAGAGTATATTAAGTATAGCTACTAGGTAACTAGGTTAATATTCTAAGTAGAACCTATACCTTAATAACTACTCTACTTAGCAACTTTAGCATTATTAAACATTACTTTTATATGAAGTATTTAAGGCCTTTATAATTAGTAAGGACCCAAAACCTAGGGTAGCTTCTTAGCTTAGCATCCTATACGCTTAAATAGGTAATTACTACTAATAGCTCCTTATTATAGATTAGATAGTTATATTAAGCAAGGGTTAGCTTCTGCGAGTAGAAAGCGATAGGATAGCGCTATCTTTATATATCTTCTTAAGTTAGCACCCCCCCTAAAGCAAACCCTAAGCAGTCTATCTTAATAATAATTAGGGCTTATAGGTTAAAATAGTATAATATTAGTATAGTTTAGAAGTAGCATTTGAGCGCCTAGAATGCATCTTCTTATTCCTTACCTTAGATAAATAGCGCTACCTTCTTTATTAGAAGGGTAAGGGGCTCTATAACCCCTAAATACTCTAATATAAATATTTAGTAGTAGTTAGCAAACCTAAGGAAACTTCGCAATCCCTTTACTAATATCAGCGCTTCCTATTTAATAATTACTTATACTTTCTCTATATTATAAGTAATACCCTCGCCTGCATTTAGAATAAATCCTATATATTTCACTATTTTTATAGAGAACTTATACTTCGCTAGGTTAAGGTTAAGACTAGCCTCTTAGAGGGCCTAGAGAACCTTATATACCTTTAGCTTATAGTCCGCTCAGGAGCTGCTGCTATAAACTAATATATTATTAATATATATTATTACGAAGTTATTAAGGAACTCCTAGAGCGTGCTATTAATATATATTATTACGAAGTTATTAAGGAACTCCTAGAGCGTGCTATTAATATATTGTTAGAATATTATAGGGGCTCTGCTTAATCCAAATAGGCAGACTAGCTACTTAAAGAGCTTATATTGCATGCAAAAGGTAGTCTTTTCCTAATGCCTCTCTGCTATATAAATCTTATAAAAGGCTACTACTATATCTAGTTTAGTATATTACTTTACTAAACTAACCCTCTACAGGGTCTCTTAGATTAGGGGTAGGGGGTAGTAGTCTCGCTTTATAATTATATTTAATACTTAGTAGTTATAATAAAACTATAATCCTCTACTAGGCTTCCTAATAAAAAGTATAAGCGCGCTAGCAGGAGACTTGCTTGCTTAAATAAAGCCTTTATTAAGCAGGTCTATAAGTATCTTTTTTAATACTAATAGCTCTTCTCTTAACATGCTATAGAGGGGTCCCTAGGGCAAGGGCGCCTCTTAGCTAGAGGTATTATACTTGAGGTAGATTTTATAATCTATACTAGGATAACTTAGGAGTAGAGGGTATAACTTAGCTAGCTTAAAAAGCTCTATGAATTTATTATAAGTATATTATAGTAGTTTCTCTAAATAATCTTCTAGTTTCTTTACCTTAAGCGCTTTTTTAATATCCCTTAGGCTTACTACTTATATTCCTACTACTAACCTAGATAACTAACTACTACTAACCCTCTAGTAGATTGCTATAAATAAGGCGGTACTAAGCTAGCAGGCCTCCTAGATCTCCCTTACTCTCTAGGGTTCTTCCTATCCTTAAAGGGTAATAGTAACCCCTACTTTCCTATAGTATACCTACTTCTCTGCTATATTATAAATATTATAGTTTTATTCTATCTATAGCTTCCCTAAGAAGAGGTTAGGATCTAGTCCTTTTATTATATAAGCGAAGAGTTATTATATATAGCCTCTAATCTCAAGGTATAATATAGCTATGCCTTTTGCTATAGCTTGAGCTAAGCTATTAGCAAAGCCTTATAATTACTATACTTAGTAGTTAATATATAATAAATAGAGGTAGGAAGCGTACTAGTAGTCTACTATTATATAGATCTTATAACTATAGTCTATTAAAGCGTTAGTAGGAGTGCTTTCATTAACTCTAACTACTAATATCACAAAAGGCTTGCTTATATTATATTCTAACTAGAACTGCTCTTAACTAGCCTGCTCTTCCTCTATTACCCCTAATGCCTGATTTTATACTAGGGTTATTTACTTCCTAAGTTAGAAGGGTCCTCTTTGCTTTTAATCTCTCCTAAGTCTAAATATATTATTTCTTTAATAGCCTTTGCTACTCTAAGACTATCCTTTAACTTCTTAGCCTTCAAGTAATCCTTTTATAAGTAACTAATCTAGTTAGACTTAAAATAGTAGTATATTCTTTTACTAGGACCTTTACTTATACCCTCGCATAAGGCATATACTAACCTTATTACCCTAGTATCCCTATTTATATCTACTCTAGTGGGTAATACTCTTAATCTAAAAGTTATAAGCTAGCGTAGAATATTAGGAATATAATATAATCCCTCTAGCTTCTATATAATATCTTATATAAAGCTAATATATTTAGTATACTTATAGGGGGTTAAGTAGTTAACTAGATAGTAGAGGAGCTTATAAGATAGTGCCCTATATAGGTAGTTAATCTAGATACTATCTAGCTATATTATGCTACCTTCCTCTATAATAATATATTTAAAGCAGGGTAAGAACGAGGCGAAGGCTTTATTATGCTTTATTTTAAGCTCTAAGAGTCTTCTAAGAGCCTTGCTTTTAATATCAGGGTTACTATAGTTATAATCTAGGTATACTAAGAAGGCATCTAGCTTAAATAAGCTATTACTACCCCCTTAAGCTATAGAAAGCTATAACTACTAGCTATATTCTAGGTTCTAGGCAGGAGTTGATAAGATACTAGGCCTCCTAATTACTTGAGTAGACGTCTTAGTCTATCCTGATCTTATTATATATCTATTATACCTACGTAGCATACTTATTATAGCTTCCTCTGAACTTAGGGGGGTTAGGAAGGGGTTTTAATTACTAAGCGCTACCTGCTTCCTAGGTAATCTCTATTTATAGGGTTAGTATTAGTAATACTAGGGTATAGCTGCTTACTATATCTTACTAGAGCTCTATAATTAGCTTATTATTAAGCTATTATATAGTTATTAGGCTATTAAGTTAGTTATTAAGCTTATTAATTACTATATAGATTGCTTTAAATGCTTCCTTACCTATTAGTAGCACTTCTTGGCTAGCTACTATTAGCATAGCAGGTTCTATTTTCTACCTGCTATCTGTTATATTATATAACTAGCGAGGCGGGCGTTAAGAGAGAGAGCTTAGATATATAAGGGGCTAGCCTAGGGTTTATTTAACTTAGGGGTACCTTAATTATAGTAATCTAAGCTAAGGAAGGGAAGTTTTCTAGGAAGTTCCCTATGCAATAGAAAAATAGATATAGGGCGAATATTAAGCGAGAGCAGTGGTTAAGGGCAGAATTCCTATGGTCTGCAGCACCGCCCAGACGTCAGCAGTGGCGTAGCCCGTAATGGCAATAGGGCGGATTTAACCCTCAACTAGCGAGGCAGGCGCCCCTATCCTTTTTATACCTAAGAAGGATAGGTCCCTATGCTTTTATATTGATTATCGAGGCCTAAATAAGGTAATGCTAAAGAACTAATATCTACTCCCTCTTATTAATAAGCTATTAGATAGGCTTTAGGGAACTAAATAGATCTCGAAGATTAGTATCTAAGATATATATTACTATATTTATATTAAGCTAGAGGATTACTAAAGATAGCTTTTAGGATATATTATAGGCATTTTAAATATACTATTATGCTATTTAGACTCACGAACGCCCTAGCTATATTCTAGGCATGTATTCACTAAGCAGTCGCTAAGCTACTAGATACCTATTATATTACTTATATGGATAATATTATAATCTATTCTGAGATAAGAGAGCAATATATAAAAGACCTTTTCTAAGTGCTCTATAGGCTTCGATAGTAGGAGCTCTATGCTAAGCTTAGTAAGTATTGGTTTTACTAATAGCGGGTAGAGTTCCTAGGGTATATTATTATATCTAAAGGTATATTAATAGATTAAAATTATATCTAAGCTATTATTAAATAGAAGCTATTAAAGATATACTAAGAAATACAAGTCTTCCTTAGATTCTATAACTTCTACTATAGGTTTATTATAGGATATTTAGGCATTATAGCTATAGTAATATCCTTATTAAAGGGTAATAAGTATAATAAGAAAGGAGGTAAGTTCTACTAGCTAGAAGAAGCCTAATAGGCTTTCGAGCAGCTTCAAGCCGCCTTCTGCTTAGTAACTATTCTCTAATACTAAGACCTAACCTATAAAATAAGGGTTAAAATAGATACTTTCACGAAGGCTATATCTAGTATTCTATTATAGTATATTAATAGCTAGTAGCAACTAGTTGCCTACTATTCGCAGAAGCTTAGTAATATAGAATAATACTAGGGAGCAGGCTAATAGGAACTTCTCGCTATAATTAAAAGCTTAGACTATTAGGCTTACTACCTTTAGGGTATATCAAAGAAGTTTATAATCCTAATAGATTACTAAGCGCTAAAGGGAGTTATTAGCACGCTTATATAGAACCTTTAGGGAAGGCTTACTAGGTAGGTATATAAACTCTTTGTCACACGCCTTTTGGTGATATAGTCGGCTATCACGTGGTATTCCACGTGACTACGGTTGGGCTTAACGCCCATCCTTTGAGTAGGAGACTTCTAGTAGATAAGCTTAGAAGGCTCGGCTATTATAGAATATATTACAATATACCTATAATTACTTATTACACTATTTATTATTATTTATGCTTATATTGCTCTTTTCCTTGTTTTACTCGTAGTCTTAGCAACCCCTATTATAGCCCTAGGCTAGTAGGAAGACTATAATATCTAGTAGTATAACCTATTCCTTTTTTCTTATCTAAGACCTCCCTTATACTATAAAAACTCATAACGAGGTAGAGGACTCGGACTTAACCTCGAAACCCCTTCCTAAAAGTATTTATATACTAAAAGGAAGGAAGTTAAAGAAGTTAAAGAGATAGAGGTCTTAACTATTAACTTATATAGCTAATTATTCGAGTTTAATATTAAATTAGTATAGTAATCCCTCTCTTACGGAGGAATATTATAATATAGGAGATATAGCTAGAATTAGATATTATAACGAGGCTTATAGGCTCTATAGTTTCTAGCAGGCTTATGAGGACTATAACTTTACTCTCAGCCTTAGCAAATAATTTCGCAACTAGATAGTAAACCTCGCCTCTCTTAAATAGGATAATAACTATATACCCTATATAGATATTATTAATATAGGCTAGAAAGTAAAAGCTAATCTATGCTATTACTAGATACTCGAGCCTAATAACTATATAGCTATATTAATTAGTATTATTAATATAATCGCAGCTATAAGGGATACTCTAGTAATAATAGCACTTTTTATACCCCTATCTAGAGAAGAAAGCCTTTATAGAGCTAGCGAGAGAATCACCCTTCTGCCCCCAAGAGATAAAAGAGTTATAACTCCTATTTAGTCTAGCTAGTTAGATATTGAACCCCTAGGACCTCCTATTAAAGCAAGAGCTATAGCAAATAATATTTATAATAGGAGTAGAAAAAACCCCGAACTGCGAGTTATAGCACTAGAAGATACTATTATAGGACTATTAGAGCGAAAAATCTATAGAATATTATAAATTCTTTATAATATTACTATAGGTCTACTAAAATAGGATATATTAGTAGGGAGGACCTAGCTACTATAGTAGAATTTAGCGCTGCTACTAATATTTTTACTATTATTCTAGGGGCCTTACCCGGAGCTGCTAGCCTAGGGTCTCGAGGCTTTACTCCTTTGAGTATTTAGCTAGCTCGAGGCTAATATTATAGTATAATAGCCTATAGGAACTTAATAGGAAGGTAGATTTGCTTAATAGTATAGTATTTTTTAGCTAGATATTAATAAGAAGTATAGTATAGAGCCCGTCTTTTATAACTAAGATATTCTATGCTATAAGGAGATAGATCTATAGATCTCTAGCCTAGATACTAAAACTACTCGCCTAGCTATAGCTTTAGAGATTATATAGAATTAGAGCTCTCTACTACGAGGGAAAGCATTTAGCTAGTAGGAATACTAACTCGGGCTAATTAAACGATAGAACTACCTCTACGCGGGATATCACGCCCTATATAATACTATTAGGAGATATTTTATATTAACCTAATAGGAGTCTATCTAATAGATCGCTATATATAGGTTTACTATAGAAGATCTTAAGAGAGATAGAGATATTTATAACTTTACTTAAAACTATTTCAAATATAGTAGAGCGTAGATAGGACTAATATCTATAGTTAGCTAGCTATTAATAATCTTCTATAATATAATCAACCTAGAGCTTTAGTAATTCCTAGATAAACTAACTACTAGTAATACTCTCGAGGATTACCTTAATATAGCTAAGAAAAAATGTAAGGCAGTTTAGCGCAGACTCTAGGCGCTAATTAGCATTAACTATATATTAGAAGAATCCGATAATATAATATAGAATAGTAATAAGGGATAATAGAATAACCGAGACTTCTAACGGGATAATTATAATAATCTGCAACCCTAATAATATTATTAACCTTAGCAACGCTTCTAGCGCTCTAATAACTATTAAAACTAGAAAGATCGCTACCTATAGAACTAGCTATAGAGAAACTCGGGTTTTAATATTATATAAAATATAATAGACCAGGCTAGACGGACTCAGATGCCTATTATATATAGGAGGATTATAACGACGACTATAATATCAACGACCTCGTTAATAGCAGCTATATCCTACTAGACGTATAGGAAGTCCCCTATAATTCAACTGCTCTATTAGAGCAACTGCGCAAAGAGGAAATAGCGGGCTAGACGATAGATATCGCGGTTATAGCGAGAAGCCTGCTAGCGATCTCCCTAACTACTTCGGTTATAGACTCTGCTATATATTATATTAATAATCTAGTAAATTTCGCAGGTCTTATTATAATTCTCCTAGCAAATAACGCGCAGGTATTACTTAAGAAAAACTAAATTATTAACGCTTAGGTAAAACTCGTGAAATGAATAATACTAGCTAAATAAATATATCTCCGCCTTAATATGAAAAGCGATAATATAGCTAGCCTAGAGGAAGTCTATATTAATATAGGCGCCTTAATAACTCTAGTCGATAGGAATTAGGTGCTACGCTTTATATAGAATCCTATGTTTTAAATAATAGAACTATAGAGGATAAATGCAGTAGACTTAACCTTTTAGGTAATAGAGCAGGTTATATTTAACTTCTACGTCCTAGGTATTATTAGCGATATAGAGATTAATAGCTATATTATTATTATAGCTAGAGTTATAAATACCCTCGGAGCGAATCTTCTATTAGGAATACCGTTCTATAAAGATTACGGGCTAGTTATAGACTTTAATAAGGGTATAGTTAAGTTCCGCTCAGTATATAGAATACAGTATCCAGTCTAGTTCAGGAGATAGCATTTAGTAACTAGACGAGTTAATAACGCCTATACTATAGTTATTCCCCTATAGAGCAATATATTTATTATTACTAGCTTTATTAACCTCCCTAAGTTAAGCTAGCAAGGCTCTAATACTTAGTAGTTTCAATCTAGTTATATAGGCGTAGTTAATATAATAGTTATAGTAGATAACCCTAAGCTTATCCTTATGCGAAATATATTAGATAGGCTAATAATAATCCTAAGAGGATAGCAGCTAGGCTATATTATTCTAATAGAAGTAGAGGAGACTACTAACCTCGTTAACTACGTAGATATTATTACCCTTATAAGAGGAGAATTAAACTTATGCTAATTCTCGTAATATAAATTCGAGAGGGCTACGAGTAATATAGCAGCTAGTGCGTAGTTTATAACCCCGCCTGCTAAATCTAGCCCAGGACCGCCTCATTAAGCGGATAATATTCTATCTTATAGAATATCTAAGCTAAAAGATATCTTAGTTATATATAGCAAGGATAGAGTTAAGATCTATAATTAGGATGCGGTTTTTACTAGTAGACTTAAGGAAATCTATAATAACTGAGACGTCTATTATAACAAGGGGATCATACCTATACCAGACGACTAATATATATATATTAAGCTTATTAAAAGGTAGTAAAACTAGAAGGCTATAGTAAAGCCTTACCCCCTTAGCACTAAAGACCTCGAAGTTATTAAGAATATCTATAGCAAGATATATACTAATAGTAAGATAGTATAGGGTGATAGGCTAATCCTAGTTATCTATCTGCTCTTTATTATATAGCGAGTAGTTAATAGTATGAAAAAAAGGCAGGGTTATCGTTAACCTTTGCCCTCTTAACTAAATCACTATCCCGGATATATACCCGCTTCCTAACTAAGATAATATAATAAATACCCTTAGAGAGAAGAAATATATAATAATATTTAACGCTACTAGGTTCTTCTACTAACTACTAATCTACTCGAGATACTATAATAGGATAGTAGTAATAAGTCCCTATAGTATCGAGGTTTCTAATATTATCCTCATAGGATTTAAGAACTCGCTAGCCTATGCCTAGCGTTTTATAGACCGCCTCCTATATAACTACTAGCACTTTGCTCGAGTATATATTGATAATATTATTATTCTTAGCGATAATAACGAGGACTATCTCTAGTATATTAATATTATTCTCAAGCTCTTCGAGAATAACCACCTTTATATTAGACCTAAGAAGTCCTTTGCAGGGTTTCCTAAAGTAAGACTCCTTAGCTATATTATAAATACTAATAGTATTAAACGAATAGAGGATAGGATCGCAGCTTTTAAGAACCTCTGCTTCCTAAAAACTCTCTATAATATCAAGAGATACCTCGGAATAGCTAGATAGCTATAATATAATATACCTTAGTATAATATTATTATAACGCTGCTATAGGATAGAAAGACCTATCTTATTATGAAACTCCGTAATAAAAATATACTTCCTAACGGTCTATTAAAGGTAGTTCGAATAAAGAAGGTCTAAAAGGTGTTATTCGAGCTAATACTAAGCGAGCAAGAGGTATAGAATACCCTCTAGGAGAATCTCTATAACTAGGTTATAAGATACTATTATAACCTAAATAAACCTATATTTTTTAAGGTTAATGCTTATAAAAGCGGCTTTAGGCTTATAGTATTCTAACTAGGCATCCTATAGAATAGTACTAATATACCTAGTAAAGATATTGCATAAATCTACGTCTAACTAGTACTTTTTCTATCTAAGGTTATATTGCCCTTAGAAAAGCAATACTTCGCTATAGAGGTAGAGGTAATAGTAGTAATATAGGCTATAAAGAAGCTCTGCAAGCTCGTGCAATTGAATAAGCACCCTATATAAATTCTTATAGATTATATAGCTATAAAGGGAATGATCATATATACCTCGCTACGAACTATAGACCTTAATAAAGCTAACCTATAGCTTGCGAGCGCTACGAACTACCTATTGCAATTTAACCTTAATATTACCTATATACTAGGGAAGCTTAATGTTATCCCCGATGCCCTCTCGCGCCTGCTATTGCTTATAGCCTCAGGATGAGCTAATAGGTTTGAGGATAGCGACGTTCTCGCGGAAATAACCTATAACGATAATAATAATATAGGATTTATAAGTATAGTTAACTAGTTAGCTGAGAAGTTATAAGCCTACGGAGCAATAGGGGAGATAACTATAAGCATTTCGGAGGACTTTATCGCTAAGATCGTAGATAATTACACTAATAATATAAGGTATAGCAAAATTCTTAAATAACTCCGATCCTAGTAGAAGGAACCGGGCAAGTAGTAGTTACTATTTAACGCTATTATTAAGGAAAATAGCGCTAGAGCTGCTAGAAGAGCCCTAAAACGCTATTAAATAACTCCTTAGAGTCTATTGCTAGAAGGGCTTATCCTTTATATAGCTATAGATAGCACCTAGAGACTCTATATTCCGCGCAAGTCAGTACCTGCAATTCTCTGCCTTAGTTATAATGAAAAATACTACTTTAGCGCGGACTATATAATAGTAGAAATATCGACTTTTTAGTTTTGCAATAAGAAGTCGCTTATATAACGATATATCGCCTACTATAACTAGTATAAAGAGAACTAAATTAACTACTAAAGGCTACTAGGATAGCTATAACCTATCCCTGTTATAGATATCCCTTATAATACTATTACTATGGACTTCGTTACTAATATGCCTAAGGTGCTATCCTATAGAAGTCCCTATATCCTACTAGGTTTCCCGGAGTTAGATATATTAGTAATAGTAATATATAAATTCTCAAAAAAGATAATCCTTCTCGTAGGATATTCGACCTATAGAGCAAAAGAATAAGTAATAGTCCTACTCTGCATATTTTTCCTCTTAGACTAGGGAATTCTACGTTATATTATTAGTAATTAGGATCCTAAGTTTATCTCTATAGTATAGTATGCGATATTTAACGCCCTTAATATCAGGCTCCTCCTCTTAATAGCATATTACCCCTAGACGGACGGGTAGAGCAAAAGAATAAACTAGACTGCTAAGATCGCAATACGGTTTTATATATCTAAATCCCCTAATATCCCGTGGACTAATATACTACCTACCCTATAGTATAATCTTAATAACTCCCTATTTGCTATGATCGGATGATTACTAAACGAGGTTATACTCGGATTTAAGCTATGAAGTATCCTTAATATAGTTATATAAACGAGCGCCCCGACTAAGAGCCTTACTATCCTCAGGGAGATATATTAGAAGGAGGTATTGCTACTTATTAATATAGCGAACGCCTCGCATAAGGAGAGATATAATAATTACTATACTAATATAACTTTTAATAAAGGGGATAAAGTCTAGATATAACTTAGTAAAGGATTCTACTTACTAGGATAATATAATAGCAAATAGACCTCTAGATAGATAGGACCCTTCTGAA
>JAOQIF010000558.1:15004-57503 GCA_026260285.1 Colletotrichum sansevieriae | reverse complement strand
TACTTAGTAGTTTTAATCTAGTTATATAGGCGTAGTTAATATAATAGTTATAGCAGATAACCCTAAGCTCGTCCTTATGCAAAATATAATAAATAGGCTAATAATAATCCTAAGAGGATAGTAGCTAGGCTATATTATTCTAATAGAAGTAGAGGAGATTACTAACCTTATTAACTATGCAGATATTATTACTTTTATAAGAGGAGAATCAAACTTGCGCTAGTTCTTGCAATCTGAATTCAATAAGGCTATAAGTAATATAGCAGCTAGCGCGTAGTTTATAACCCTGCCTACTAAATCTAGCTTAGAACCGCCTTATTAAGTAGATAATATTCTATCTTATAGAATATCTAAGCTAAAAGATATCCTAGTTATATATAGTAAAGACGGAGTTGAGATCTATAATCAGGACGCGGTTTTTACTAATAGACTTAAGGAAATCCTTAATAACCGAGATATCTACTGCAACAAGGGGATCATACCTATGCCAGACGACTAATATATATATATTAAGCTTATTAAAGGGTAGTAAAACTAGAAGGCTATAATAAAGCCTTACCCCCTTAGTGCTAAAGACCTCGAAGTTATTAAGAATATCTATAGCAAGATATATACTAATAGCAAGATAGTATAAGGTGATAGGCTAATCCTAGTTATCTATCCGCTCTTTATTATATAATAAGTAGTTAATAGTATGAAAAAAGGTAGGGTTATTATTAACCTCTGCCCTCTTAACTGAATTACTATCCTAGATATCTACCTACTTCCTAACTAAGATAATATAATAGATACCCTTAGAGGGAAGAAATATATAATAATATTTAATACTACTAGGTTCTTCTACTAACTGCTAATCTACTTAAGATATTATAATAAGATAATAGTAATAAGTCCCTATAGTATCGAGGTTTCTAATATTATTCTTATAGGATTTAAGAACTCGCTAGCCTACGCCTAGCGTTTTATAGATCGCCTCCTGCACGACTATAGGCACTTTGCTTAAGTATATATTAATAATATTATTATCTTTAGCAATAATAACGAGGATTATTTCTAGTATATCGATATTATTCTCAAGCTCTTTGAGAATAACCGCCTTTATATTAGACCTAAGAAGTCCTTTATAGGGTTTCCTAAAATAAGACTTCTTAGCTATATTATAAATACTAATAGTATTAAATAAATAGAGGATAGGATTGCAGCTTTTAAGAACCTCCGCTTCTTGAAAACTCTCTATAATATCGAGAGATACCTCGGACTAGCTAGATAGCTATAATATAATATACCCTAGTATAATATTATTATAATACTATTATAGGATAGAAAGACCTACCTTACTACGAAACTCTATAATAAAAATATGCTTCCTAACGATCTATTAAAAGCAGTTCGAATAAAGAGGGTCCAAAAGGTATTATTTAAGCTAACACTAAGCGAGCAAGAGGTATAGAACGCCCTCTAAGAGAATCTCTATAACTAGGTTATAAGATACTACTATAACCTAAATAAGCTTATATTTTTCAAGGTTAATACCTATAAAAGTAGCTTTAAGCTTATAGTATTCTAACTAGGTATCCTATAGAATAATACTAATATACCTAGCAAAGATATTATATAAATCTATATCTAACTAGTGCTTTTTCTATCTAAGGTTATATCGCCCTTAGAAAAGCAATACTTCGCTATAGAAATAGAGGTAGTAGTAGTAATATAAGCTATAAAAAAGCTCTATAAGCTCGTGCAATCGAATAAGCACCTTATATAAATTCTTATAGATTACGTAGCTATGAAGGGAATTCTTATATATACCTCGCTATAGACTATAGACCTTAATAAGGCTAACCTGCAGCTTGCGAGCGCTATAAACTACCTATTGCAATTTAACCTTAATATTACTTATATACTAGGGAAGCTTAACGTTATCCCTAATACCCTCTCGCACCTGCCGTTGCTTATAGCCTCAGGCTAAGCTAATAAGTTTGAGGATAGCGATGTTCTCGTGGAAATAACCTATAGTAATAATAATAATAACGACGCAGGATTTATAAGCATAATTAACTAGTTAGCTAAGAAGTCCTAAGCCTATAGAGCAATAGGGGAGATAACTATAAGTATTTCAGAGGATTTTATCGCTAAGATTATAGATAATTATACTAATAACACGAGGTATAGCAAAATTCTCAAGTAACTCTAATCCTAGTAGAAAGAACCGGGTAAGTAGTAGTTACTATTTAATACTACTACTAAGGAAAATAGCGCTAGAGCTGCTAGGAGAGCCCTAAAATACTATTGAATAACTCCTTAGAGTCTATCGCTAGAAGGGCTTATCCTTTATATAGCTATTAATAGCACCTAGAGACTCTATATCCTACGTAAGTTAGTACTTATAATTCTCCGCCTTAGTTATAATAAAAAATACTACTTTAGCGCAGACCATATAATAGCAGAAATATTAACTTTTTAGTTTTATAATAAGAAGTTACTTATAAGATAATATATTACTTACTATAACTAGTGCAAAGAGAACTAAATCAACTGCTAAAAGCTACTAGGATAGCTATAACCTATCCCTGTTATAGATATCCCTTATAATACTATTACTATAGACTTCGTTATTAATATGCCTAAGGTGCTATCCTACGGAAGTCCCTACGCCCTGCTAGGTTTCCCGGAGTTAGATATATTAGTAATAATAATATATAAATTCTTAAAGAAGATAATCCTTCTAGTAGGATATTTAACCTATAGAGCAAAAAAATAGGTAATAGTCCTACTCCGCGCATTTTTTTCTCTTAGACTAGGGAATTCTACGTTATATTATTAGTAATAGGGATCCTAAGTTTATCTCTATAGTATAGTATGCGATATTCAATACTCTTAATATCAGGCTCCTCCTCTTAATAGTATACTACCCCTAGATAGATAAGCAGAGCGAAAGAATAAACCAGACTACTAAAATCGCGATATAGTTCTATATATCTAAATCCCCTAATATACTATAGACCGATATACTACCTGCCCTATAGTATAATCTTAATAACTCCCTATCTGCTATAATTAGACGATCTCTAAACGAGGTTATACTCGGATTTAAGCTATAAAGTATCCTTAATATAGTTATATAAACGAGCGCCCCGACTAAGAGCCTTACTATCCTTAGGGAGATATATTAGAAGGAGGTACTATTACTTATTAATATAGCGAATACCTTATATAAGGAGAGATATAATAACTACTATATTAATATAACTTTTAATAAAGGGGATAAAGTCTAGATATAACTTAGCAAATGATTCTACTTACTAAGATAATATAATAGCAAATAGACCTCTAGATAGATAGGACCCTTCTGAATTAAGTATTGCGAAGTCCGTACTTAAGCTATAATTGCAGCGTAGCAATTATGGATCCACTTTTATACCTCATCTCATTCGCTATAGTTATAAGCCTAGTTCGTTCGTAACTCCCTATGCTATATGCCTAAATAGTTTGAGTATGCTATAGTTAATAGGCTAGTAGCTTATATAATAGCCTAGAGACCCAGGGTTCGAATCCCACGAGAGGCGTAGAGGGCTAACTATACTACCTAGATTTTAGCGAGATATACCTAATTAGAAGGTTCGATTAAGAGTAGTAGTTCTGCACCTACCTAGGGCGTTGCAAAACTAGGGGGTGTGTTGCGAAGTCCGTACTTAAGCTATAATTATAGCGTAGCAATTATGGATCTACTTTTGTGCCTCATCTTATTCGCTATATTAAGCATATTATTAAGCCTCTCACCTATAAAGTAGATATTCCTAAGCACTAGCAGGTTTACCTAATCCTCTCTATAGCCTAGCTATATAAGCTAGCCTAGGGAGAAGACCTATTTAACTACGAGACTTAGCTACTAAAGCCTATTAAGGTTAATAGTAGTAAGGAGTAGGAACTTAACTATATTATTAAATAAAGAATCTTATAGAGGAGTTATAAACCTATTATTAAATACCTTATCTAATAGAAAGGCTTTATAGCAAAAGACGATACCTAGGAATAAAGAGACTCCCTATTACTTAATATAAATAATCTTATTAATAAGTATAATACTAAATTCCCCCTCGACTAGGATATTAAAAGAGCTATAAGAAGGTATATATCTTATATATAACTAAATAGTTTTCCTATCCTTTTAATAAGATAAATATATATACCTTGAATTAATATTAGGATTACAAATTTTCCCTTTATTATTACTATTTTTTGCTATTAACTACTCTTCCCTTAATCTCTCTATCTTATATTAAAATAAATAGGAAGGAGCAGAGAGTACTAACTTTTATATAGCTTCCTTACTAACCCTTATTATAAAATTTTTTTTTCTCTCTTTTTATACCTTCCTTTCTATTTACTATACCTACCTACTTTTATCTAGGTATGCCTATACTTTTTATTTATTTACTTCTCTCCTATATATTAATTATTACCTGATAGACCTCCTATAATAAGTAATAATATTATCCTAACCTGCTAAATATAGCCTCCTAAACGCTAGCCTAACTAATATTACTATAATAATAGCTTCTAAAGGTAAGGAAGTTATTAACAACTACGAGGTCCTATCTTCTTACCTATCTAATAATAATAGCAGCTAAGATAAGGGTGCTAACCTCTAGAATAATAAGGTGCTTAACCCTATCTCCCTATACTAAGGTAGTGATAACTAAGGTAGTAATAACTAAGTTAGTAACTATAGTATTAACCTTAGCACTCTAGTTAAGACTTGCAAGTCCGCTGCTAAGAAGAAGAAGTCTTATAAGGACTATAAGAAGGGTAAATAGGCAGCTAAGAAGAACTTCTTCGCTACGGACGCTAAGACCTAATATAAGGAGGTTATTAATAATAATACTAATAATATTTAGAATAATAATACCTCGGCTATTGAGCTAGTCTATATTATTACTAGCACTACTACTAATATCGAGGAGCCCGCCCTAGCTAAAACCATAGCTACTACCCCTCATAAGACTCCTAAGAAGAGCCGCCCTAGCCCTATAGCCTAGCGCTAGTAGATCGACGAGGCGAAGGCTCGCGTTAATAACGCTTTTCTATACTACCCTAATATAATCCTTATTAAGGAGATCGAGAAAATCCTTAATAATATTAAGCCTTCTAAGAATATATCTTCTAACCTCTATATTAGATATATCTAGGATATCCTCAAGCGAGTATATAATATATATATTAATAATAACGCCTATAGCGAGCTTCTCCCTAGTTATACCCAGGTTCTTACTATATACTTTTATAACGCTTATAGTTATACTAATAGAATTATTACTAGCAACCTTATTATAATAAACCGTATTAACCTCCTTTCTATCGCCCTGCTTATTAATATTAGTAATATTACTACTATAGACCTATTAGCCTGCAAAGATGCTAAAAACGCAAAAGACCTCGCTAATAAGGCTGAGAGTAACGTTAATACTATTATTAATAGTATCTAATAGGAAACCCTTCCTCGCCTCGATACTATAGAGACTAATATAGCTAATATAGATACTATTAATATTAATACTATTAGTAAGCATCTCGCTAAACTTAAGAACGATAGTATATCTAAGTAGGTAGTTACTAATAAGATTCGCATAGCTATTAATATAGTTAAGACCAAGGAGATCGCAAGCCTTTATACTAAGATCGCAAACCTCTATATTATAATCAAGGGTCTCTAGCATACTAGTAATAAGCAACCTGCGCCTAGCAACGCTAGTAATAATAGTGCTACTAAGCGCTAGCAGATATCTAAGTTCGATATACTCCTTTATTAGCGCGATACCTAATTAAAAATACTATAGTAATTTCTAATAATTAGAATATAAAGAAAGAGAGAAGGGAATATTAAGTATATATATCTTAGATCGATAGAGATAGTAATCGGGATAATTGCTTTTTAAAAAGGGGGTATATATTACACGCCTTTTAGTAATATAATTAGCTATTGCGTAGTATTCCACGTAACCACAGTTAGGCTTAATGCCTATCCTTTAAGTAGGAGACTTCTAGCAGATAGCTTAGAAGGCTCAGCTATTATAGAATATATCACGATATACCTATAATTGCCTATTACACTATTTATTATTATTTACGCTTATATTGCTCTTTTCCTTGTTTTACTCGCAGTCTTAGCGACCCCTACTATAGCCCTAGGCTAGTAGGAAGACTATGATATCGATAATCTATATAAAGGCTCAGGGACCTATCTTTCTTAGGTATAAAAAGGATAGAGGCGCCTGCCTCGCTAATTAAGGGTTAGATCCGCCCTATTGCTTAGTTATTAGCGATATATTAGCGAAGTTCTTCTAACTAATACTTATTTAATAGGTAGATAGGCCTATATAGGGGTTTCTTCCCTTTGATTAGGTTAATAGTATATTCCGCACCCTCTAGGACTAGGTATTGCTTTGCTAACTATTTATTAAATATTATATATTTACTAGATAGTTCTAATAGCAACTTCATATCGCCCTCTAGGGTATCTTCTTCTTCTAGAGCCCCTATTAGCAGCTTATTAGAAGCGATATTCCCTAATATATATATAATATAAGCCTTCTAGCTATT
Organism: Colletotrichum sansevieriae; assembly: GCA_026260285.1. Taxonomy (NCBI): domain Eukaryota; kingdom Fungi; phylum Ascomycota; class Sordariomycetes; order Glomerellales; family Glomerellaceae; genus Colletotrichum; species Colletotrichum sansevieriae. The sequence continues at coordinate 50,903 of JAOQIF010000558.1, read as the reverse complement.
CTTAACGATCTCTTATATAAATACTAATAGCTTAGCAATACTAAAGCGTTTATATTCCTAAGTATTCGTCCGGGTATTAATTATAATACCCTCTCTTCCTATAGAGTATTATAATAGGAGAATATCTCCTGCTCCTTTAGGTTAGGAGGCTTTAGCAAAGAGTTACTATATCTTCCTCGCTTCTCCTCCTAAGTTAATAAGGAAAAATATTAACTAGTATATATTCTAGCTCGTAGCAAATAACCTATTAAACCCTTTTAATATAGGAGCGATAGCTACTATAGGTTATAGTTATAGGGACTTAGTAAGTTAACTACTAATAATATTAACCTAGGAATAGGAATCTATATCTACTACTACTTCTTATTTAGCGATATTCTAGAGAACGATTGCCTATCCCTTTATAGTAGCTCCCTTAGGGAGAGTATCTAGTTCTAATTTAAGCATAGGGGTTACTAGTATAATCCCCTAGCTTACTCGGTTTTTAATAAGTTAAGTTCCTTAACTCTTAAGGATTAGATTATATTAATTCTCGCTTTCTTAGCAAGTACTTAGTATCTTATTAGCGTTTTATTCGCGCTTTATCTCGCGTATTTATCTAGGTAGTCTACTATTATACGCCTTTTGGTGATATAGTCGGCTATCGCGTGGTATTCTACGTAACTATAGTTGGGCTCAACGCCTATCCTTTAAGTAGGAGACTTCTAGTAGATAGCTTAGAAGGCTCGGCTATTATAAAATATATTACGATATACCTATAATTACTTATTATACTATTTATTATTATTTATACTTATATTGCTCTTTTCCTTGTTTTACTCGCAGTCTTAGCAACTCCTATTATAGCCCTAGGCTAGTAGGAAGATTATAATATCTAGTAGTACGACCTATTCTTTTTTTTTCCTTATCTAAGACCTCCCTTATACTACGAAGACTTATAATAAGGTAGAGGACTTAGACTTAACCTCGAAACCCCCTCCTAAAAGCATTTATATATTAAAAGAAAGGAAGTTAAAGAAGTTAAAGAGATAGAGGTCTTAACTATTAACTTATATAGCTAACTATTCGAGTTTAATATTAAATTAATATAGTAATCCCTCTCTTATAGAGGAATATTATAATATAGGAGATATAGCTAGAATTAGATACTATAACGAGGCTTATAAGCTCTATAGTTTCTAATAGGCTTATAAGGATTATAACTTTACCCTTAGCCTTAGCAAACGATTTTATAACTAGATAGCAAACCTCGCCTCTCTTAAATAGGATAATAACTATATACCCTACGTAGATATTATTAATATAAGCTAGAAAGTAAAAGCTAATCTATACTATTACTAGATACTTAAGCCTAATAACTATATAGCTATATTAATTAGTATTATTAATATAATTATAGCTATAAGGGATACTCTAGCTATAGTAGTACTTTTTATGCCCCTATCTAGAGAAGAAAGCCTTTATAGAGCTAGCAAGAGAATTACCCTTCTGCCCCCGAGAGACGAAAGAGTTATAACTCCTATCTAGTCTAAATAGTTAGATATTAAACCCCTAGGACCTCCTATTAAGATAAGAGCTATAGCAGATAATATTTATAATAGGAGCTGAAAAAACCCTAAACCGCGAGTTATAGCGCTAGAAGATACTATTATAAGACTAATAGAGCGAAAAATTTATAGAATACTATAAATTCTTTACGATACTACTATAGGTCTACTAAAGTAGGACTTACTAATAGGGAGGACCTAGCTGCTATAGTAGAATTTAGCACTACTACTAATATTTTTATTATTATCTAAGGAGCCCTATCTAGAGCTACTAGCCTAGGGTCTTAAGGCTTTACTCCTTTAAGTATTTAGCTAGCTTAAGGCTAACGCTAGGATATTATAGCCTATAGGAACTCGATAGGAAGGTAGATTTGCCTAATAATATAGTATTTTTTAGCTAGATGCTAATAAGAAGTATAGCATAGAGCCTATCTTTTATAACTAGGATATTCTATACTATAAAGAGATAGATCTATAGATCTCTAGCCTAGATGCTAAAACTACTAGCCTAGCTATAGCTTTAGAGATTATATAGAATTAGAGCTCTCTACTACGAGGGAAAGCACTTAGCTAGTAGGAATACTAACTCGGGCTAATTAAATAATAGAACTACCTCTGCGTAGGATATTATACCCTATATAATACTATTAGGAGATGTTTTATACTAACCTAATAGGAGTTTATCTAATAGATCGCTATATATAGGTTTACTATAGAAGACCTTAAGGGAGATAGAGATATTTATAACTTTACCTAAAACTATTTTAAATATAATAGAGCATAGATAGGACTAATATCTATAGTTAGCTAGCTATTAATAATCTTCTATAACGCAATTAACCTAGAGCTTTAGCAATTCCTAGATAAACTAACTACTATTAATACTCTCGAGGATTACCTCAATATAGCTAAGAAAAAACGCAAAGCAGTTTAGCGCAGTCTCCAGGCGCTAATTAGTATTAACTATATAGTAGAAGAATCCGATAATATAATATAGAATAATAATAAGGGATAATAGAATAACTGAGACTTCTAACGGGATAATTATAATAATCCGCAACCCTAATAATATTATTAACCTTAGCAACGCTTCTAGCGCTCTAATAACTATTAAAACTAGAAAGATCGCTACCTATAGAACTAGCTATAGAGAAACCTAGGTTTTTAACGTTATATAAAATATAATAGACTAGGATAGATTAACTCAGACGCCTATTATATATAGGAGGATCATAACGATAACTATAATATCGACGACCTCGTTAATAGCAGCTATATCCTACTAGATATATAGGAAGTCCCCCACGATTCAACTACCCTATCAGAGCAACTACGCAAAGAGGAAATAGCAGGCTAGACGATAGACGTCGTAGTTATCGCGAGAAGCCTACTAGCAATCTTCCTAACTACTTTAGTTATAAACTCTGCTATATACTATGTTAATAATATAGTAAATTTCGCAGGTCTCGTTATAATTCCCCTAGCGAATAATATATAGGTATTACTTAAGAAAAACTAAATTATTAATACCTAGGTAAAACTAGTAAAGCGAATAATACTAGCTAAATAGATATATCTCCGCCTTAATATAAAAAGCGACGATATAGCTAGCCTAGAGGAAGTCTATATTAATATAAGCGCCTTAATAACTCTAGTTAATAGGAATTAGGTGCTACGCTTTATGCGGAATCCTATATTTTAAATAATAGAACTACGGAGGTTAAATACAATAGACTTAACCTTTTAGGTAATAGAGCAGGTTATATTTAACTTCTATATCCTAGGTACTATTAGCAACGTGGAGATCTATAGCTACGTTATTATTATAGCTAGAGTTATAAATACCCTCGGAGCGAATCTTCTATTAGGAATACCGTTCTATAAAGATCACGGGCTAGTTATAGACTTTAATAAGGGTATAGTTAAGTTCTGCTTAGTATATAGAATATAGTATCTAGTTTAGTTTAGGAGGTAGCATTTAGTAACTAGATGAGTTAATAATACCTATACTATAGTTATTCCCCCGCAGAGCGACGCATTTATTATTACTAGCTTTATTAACCTCCCTAAGTTAAGCTAGCAAGGCTCTAATACTTAGTAGTTTCAATCTAGTTATATAGGCGTAGTTAATATAATAGTTATAGCAGATAACCCTAAGCTCGTCCTTATGCAAAATATAATAAATAGGCTAATAATAATCCTAAGAGGATAGTAGCTAGGCTATATTATTCTAATAGAAGCAGAGGAGATTACTAACCTTATTAACTATGCAGATATTATTACCTTTATAAGAGGAGAATCAAACTTGCGCTAGTTCTTGCAATCTGAATTTAATAAGGCTATAAGTAATATAGCAGCTAGCGCGTGGTTTATAACCCCGCCTGCTAAATCCAGCCTAGGACTGCTTTATTAAGTAGATAATATTCTATCTTATAGAATATCTAAGCTAAAAGATATCCTAGTTATATATAGCAAGAATAGAGTTAAGATCTGCAATTAGGACGCAGTTTTCGCTAATAGACTTAAGGAAATCCTCGATAACTAAGATATCTACTATAATAAGGGGATTATACCTATACCGGATAACTAATATATATATATTAAGCTCGTTAAAGGGTAGTAAAACTAGAAGGCTATAATAAAGCCTTACCCCCTTAGCGCTAAAGACCTCGAAGTCGTTAAGAATATCTATAGCAAGATGCATACTGATAGCAAGATAGTATAGGGTGATAGGCTAATCCTAGTTATCTATCCGCTCTTTATTATATAGCGAGTAGTTAATAGTATAAAAAAAGGCAGGGTTATTATTAACCTCCGCCCTCTTAACTAAATCACTATCCTAGATATATACCCGCTTCCTAACTAAGATAATATAATAGATGCCCTCAGAGGGAAGAAATATATAACGATATTTAATACTACTAGGTTCTTCTACTAACTGCTAATCTACTTAAGATATTGCAATAGGATAGTAGTAATAAGTCCCTGCGGTATCGAGGTTTCTAATATTATCTTCATAGGATTTAAGAATTTACTAGCTTATGCCTAGCGTTTTATAGATCGCCTCCTGCATAAATATAGGCACTTTGCTCGAGCATATATCAATAATATTATTATCTTTAGCAATAATAACGAGGATTATCTCTAGCATATCGATATTATTCTCAAGCTCTTTAAAAATAACTACCTTTATATTAGACCTAAGAAGTCCTTTATAGGGTTTCCTAAAGTAAGACTCCTTAGCTATATTATAAATACTAATAGTATTAAACGAATAGAGGATAAGATTATAGCTTTTAAGAACCTCTGCTTCCCGAAAACTCTCTATAATATCGAGAGATACCTTAGAATAGCTAGATAGCTATAATATAATATATCCTAGTATAATATTATAATAACGCTACTATAGGATAGAAAGACCTATCTTATTGCAAAACTCTATAATAAAAATATACTTTCTAATAGTCTATTAAAAGTAGTTTAAATAAAGAGGGTCTAAAAGGTGTTATTTAAGCTAATACTAAGCAAGCAAGAGGCGTAGAATGCCTTCTAAGAGAATCTCTATAACTAGGTTATAAGATACTATTATAACCTAAATAAGCCTATATTTTTTAAGGTTAATACCTATAATAGTAGCTTTAGGCTTATAGTATTCTAACTAAGTATCCTATAGAATAGTACTAATATACCTAGCAAAGATATCGCGCAAATCTATATCTAACTAGTGCTATTTCTATCTAAGGTTATATTACCCTTAGAAAAGCAATACTTTGCTATAGAGGTAGAGGTAATAGTAGTAATATAGGCTGTGAAAAAGCTCTGTAAGCTCGTGTAATCGAATAAGTACCCTATATAAATTCTTATAGATTATATAGCTATGAAGGGAATTCTTATATATACCTTGCTACGGACTATAGACCTTAATAAGGCTAACCTGCAGCTCGCGAGCACTGCGAACTACCTATTGCAATTCAACCTTAATATTACCTATATACTAGGGGAGCTTAATATTATCCCTAATGCCTTCTCGCACCTGCTATTGCTTATAGCCTTAGGACGAGCTAATAGGTTTGAGGATAGCGATGTTCTCATAGAAATAACCTATAGCAATAATAATAATAATAACGCAGGATTTATAAGCATAGTTAACTAGTTAGCTGAGAAGTTATAAGCCTATAGAGTAATAGGGGAGATAACTATAAGCATTTCAGAGGACTTTATTACTAAGATTATAAATAATTATACTAATAACACGAGGTATAGCAAAATTCTTAAATAACTTCGATCCTAATAGAAGGAACCGGGCAAATAGTAGTTACTATTTAATACTACTACTAAGGAAAATAGCGCTAGAGCTGCTAGGAGAGCCCTAAAATGCTGTTGAATAACTCCTTGGAGTCTATTGCTAGAAGGGCTTATTCTTTATATAGCTATTAATAGCACCTAGAGACTCTATATCCTATGTAAGTTAATACCTGCGATTCTCTGCCTTAGTAATAATAAAAAACACTACTTTAGCGCAGACTATATAATAGTAGAAATATCGACTTTTTAGTTTCGCAATAAGAAGTCGCTTATATAATAATATATTACTTACTATAACTAGTGCAAAGAGAACTAAATTAACTACTAAAGGCTACTAGGATAGCTATAACCTATCCCCGTTATAGATATCCCTTATAATACTATTACTATAGACTTCGTTACTAATATACCTAAGGTATTATCCTATAGAAGTCCCTACGCCCTGCTAGGTTTCCTAGAGTTAGATATATTAGCAATAGTAATATATAAATTCTCAAAGAAGATAATCCGTCTTATAGGATATTCGACCTATAGAGCAAAAGAATAGGTAATAGTCCTACTCTGCGTATTTTTCCTCTTAGACTAGGGAATTCTATATTATATTATTAGTAACTAGGATCCTAAGTTTATCTCTATAGTATAGCATGCGATATTCGACGCCCTTTATATTAAGCTCCTCCTCTTAATAGCATACTACCCCTAGATAGATAGGCAAAGCAAAAGAACAAACTAGACTGCTAAAATCGTAATATAGTTCTATATATCTAAATCCCCTAATATATTATAGACTAATATACTACCAACCCTATAGCATAATCTTAATAACTCCCTATCTGCTATAATTAGATAATTACTAAATAAGGTTATACTCGGATTTAAGCTATGAAGTATCCTTAATATAGTTATATAAACGAGCGCCCCGACTAAGAGCCTTATTATCCTTAGGGAGATATATTAGAAGGAGGTACTACTACTTATTAATATAGCGAACGCCTCGCATAAGGAGAGATATAATAACTACTATACTAATATAACTTTTAACGAAGGGGATGAAGTCTAGATATAACTTAGCAAAGGATTCTACTTACTAGGATAATATAATAGCAAATAGACCTCTAGATAGATAGGACCCTTCTGAATTAAGTATATTATTAATCCTCTCGCCTATAAGGTAGATATTCCTAAGCACTAGCAGGTTTACCTAATCCTCTCTATAGCCTAGCTATATAAGCTAGCCTAGGGAGAAGACCCGTTTAACTACGAGACTTAGCTACTAAAGCCTATTAAGGTTAATAGTAGTAAGGAGTAGGAATTTAACTATATTATTAAATAAAGAGTCTTATAGAAGAGTTATAAACCTATTATTAAATACCTCATCTAATAGAAAGGCTTTATAATAAAAGATAATACCTAGGAATAAAGAGACTCCCTATTGCTTAATATAAACGATCTCGTTAATAAGTATAATACTAAATTCCCCCTTAACTAGGATACTAAAAGAGCTATAAGAAGGCGCACACCTCGTATAGAATTAAATAGTTTTCCTATCCTTTTAATAGGATAAATATATATACCCTGAATTAATATTAGGATTATAAATTTTCCCTTTATTATTACTATTTTTTACTATTAACTACTCTTCCCTCGATCTCTCTATCTTATATTAAAATAAATAAGAAGGAGCAGAAGGTGCTAACTTTTATATACCTTCCTTACTAACCCCTATTATAAATTTTTTTTTTCTTTCTATACCTTCCTTTCTATTTACTATACCTGCTTACTTTTATCTAGGTATATCTATACTTTTTATTTATTTACTTCTCTCCTATAATAAGTAATAATATTATCCTAACCTGCTAAATATAGCCTCCTAAACGCTAGCCTAACTAATAATACTGCGATAATAGCTTCTAAAGGCAAGGAAGTTGCTAATAACTACGAGGTCCTATCCTCTCACCTATCTAATAATAGCAGCAGCTAAGATAAGGGTACTAACCCCTAGAAGAACGAGGTGCTTAAACCTATCTCCCTGCGCTAAGGTAGTGATAACTAAGGTAGTAATAACTAAGTTAGTAACTATAGTATTAACCTTAGTACTCCGGTTAAGACTCATAAGTCTGCTACTAAGAAGAAGAAGTCCCATAAGGACTATAAGAAGGGTAAATAAGTAGCTAAGAAGAACTTCTTCGCTATAGATGCTAAGACCTAAGGCGAGGAGGTTATTAATAATAATGCTAATAATATTTAGAACGATAATACCTAGGCTACCGAGCTAGTCTATATTATTACTAGTATTACTACTAATATCGAGGAGCCTACCCTAGCTAAAACTATAGCTACTACCCCTCATAAGACTCCTAAGAAGGGCTGCCCTAGCCCTATAGCCTAGTACTAGCAGATCGACGAGGCGAAAGCTCGTATTAATAACGCCTTTCTATACTACCCCGATATAGTCCTTATTAAGGAGATTAAGAAAATCCTTAATAATATTAAGCCTTTTGAGAATATATCTTCTAACCTCTATATTAGATATATCTAGGATACCCTTAAGTAAGCATATAATATATATATTAATAATAACGCTTATAGCAAGCTTCTCCCTAGTTATACCTAGGTCCTCGCTATATACTTTTATAACGCTTATAGTTATACTAATAGAATTATTACTAGCAACCTTATTATAATAAACTATATTAACCTCCTTTCTATCGCCCCGCTCGTTAATATTAGTAATATCACTACTATAGACCTATTAGCCTGCAAGGATGCTAAAAACGCAAAGGACCTCGCTAATAAGGCTGAGCGTAACGTTAATACTATTATTAATAGCATCCGATAGGAAATCCTTCCTCACCTCGATACTATAGAGACTAACGTAGCTAATATAGATATTATTAATATTAATACTATTAGCAAGCATCTCGCTAAACTTAAGAACGATAGCGCGTCTAAGCAGGTAGTTACTAATAAGATTCGCATAGCTATCGATATAATTAAGACCAAGGAGATCGCAAGCCTTCGCGCTGAGATTGCAAACCTCTATACTATAATCAAAGGTCTCTAGTATACTAGTAATAAGTAACCTACGCCTAGTAATACTAGTAATAATAGTACTACTAAGCGCTAGTAGATATCTAAGTTTAATATACTCCTCTATAAGTATAACGACTAATTAATAATACTATAATAATTTCTAGCGATTAGGATGCGAAGAAAGAGAGAAGGGAATATTAAGCATATATATCCTAGATTAATAGAGATAGTAATTAGGATAATTGCTTTTTAAAAAGGGGGTATATATTATACGCCTTTTAGTAATATAATTAGCTATTATATAGTATTCTATATAACTACGGTTAGGCTTAACGCCTATCCTTTAAGTAGGAGACTTCTAGCAGATAGCTTAGAAGGCTTAGCTATTATAGAATATATCACGATATACCTATAATTACCTATTGCACTATTTATTATTATTCACGCTTGCATTGCTCTTTTCCTTGTTTTACTCGCAGTCTTAGCGACCCCTACTATAGCCCCAGGCTAGTAGGAAGACTGTGACATCTACCCTCTTATACCCCTTTTACCTATAGCTAAAGCATATTATATAATTAGACGTTATAGGTTATATACTAGGGCTAGATATAGACCTATTCTAGTTAGATCCCTACGTTATACTACTAACCTATTAGTAAGGTATCGGGCTCTATAAACCCCGTATTATCTTCTAGCTAGAACCCTATTAGCCTATCTTTTAACCTAACCTCGCTACTAGGGCCCCCTTAGGTTATACTCTTCCCCTATATACTATTTCTTACTTTCGCTTTATAGAGGTTTACTACCCTATTAGTAATATATCTCCTATAAGTATTTAGCTTCTATAGCTATATCTCTTAGCCTCTATATCTCGACTTTCTAACGTTTAAGTTCCCTATATAGGAATAGGGCTAATTAGAAGTATAGTATATAAGCCTTAGCCTTGCTATCTTCTATACGAACTATACCTAAGTCCTAATATATTGCTAACTATTTAGTAAAGACCTATATTAATAACTATATCTCCTTCTACCTTATTATATCTAGCCTCTTATAATACCTTTGCTCTTAAAGCTTAGGGTTAATATACTATTAGCAAGTAAATACTATAAAGTCAGCCTAGGCTAGGTCTCCTTCTAGCCTAGCCCTATAATATCGCTACTAGGTCTATAGGGATAGGCTTATCTTTATAAGCACCTATTAGACCTACTGCTCTAGTATACTACTAGCGCGTAGTTAGTTTCTATCTTTAATCGCTTAGATCTAGTTACTAACCTAGTCTATAGTAAAGTCCTTAGTTATAATATAGTAGTTATATTTAGGGGGCTTTTTATATTCTCTCTATAAGTATCTTAGTGCTAAGCGATTAGCGAGTTCTTATAGTAGGATAGTAGTTTATTCCTTATGCTATTATTATTATAGATATATTAGCTCTATAAAGCTCTCCTACTATTTCTATAGTAACCCTATAGCTTAAGCAAGGATACTAGAGATACTAGCTTCTCAGGGCGTCCTAGGCGGGGTGCCCTATTAGCTACTACTCGCTATCTATTCGCCCCTCGAGGGGTAGTCTGCCTAGTCTAGCGCTACCTAGGACCTAGTCTAACCCCTCGGGGTTATTCCTCTTGCTATATTATCGCTAGGATTATCTATTCCCCTAGCGTAGTATCTATACTATATTCCCTATATCTCAGGGCTTAGTGAATAATTAGTATCTTATTAGCTAAGACCTTATTAGTTATATTCTATATACCTAGCCCGGAGTTTATTATAATTAAACTTTATTACTAAATCGTTAGTATACTATTACTAGTTCGCTTTAGATATTCTGATCTATACTAGTTTCTTAAATTAAGGTAGAAGTAATAGAATTATAAAGAGTATAGCTAAAAGCTTAAACTAGGAAAGGCTAGAATATTAAAATATAGATATCTATTATTATATTAGACTATTGCTTAACCTTCTAAGTTTTTCGCTCATAGAGTTTTCTCTAAGGTATATTTATTCGCCCCTGACTCGCCGACGTTTTGCTAATAGCGTGGCTCTGCATCCCGCACCCGCTATTGTTCCTTATAATATTATTAGTAGTATACTTAAGGAGATTATCTTAAAGCGCCTTACTAAACTTAGGAAAGGAGGTAATATTATGCTTATAAGGGTGCTTAGGGACTAGTATTATTAAAGGGTTATTAATAAGATAATTAATCTTATTATAGAGGTAAATAGTAGAACTATTATTATAAATATATAGTAGCTAGGTAGCATTTAGGTGCTAAAGTATATTAATACTATTATAAAGGGTACTAACCTAGAACTAATTATTAGTAGGATATAGTTAGCAAGGGAGAGCAAATAATAGCCTATATAAACTAAGATATTAAGCGCTAGGTGCTTATAGATTAAGGTAAGCTCTTAGAGCTAGAGCTAATCTATATTATAGCTACTATTACTAGTAGTCGGATTATAGATAAGCTTAGTAATATGCTTCTATACTACTAAATAGTTACTAAGAAAAGTAAGAATATAATAATAATAAAGAGGGGTTAGGATGCCTTCACGCTCCTGAATCTAGATCTAGTAGGATATATTCTAGGTTATTTAGGTAGCGCCCTAAATTTCCTAGGGAACCTACTAGGTATTAGTATATAGTAACTAAGTAGCAAATTAGTAGAGACTTATAGTAGTATATTTCTTCTTCTTAAAGTTATCGTAGACGTACTTCTATATATAGTTGCTATATATATAGCAAAGGTTAACAATATCCTAATATATCTTATAAAGATAGCTAAGATAAGGATAGCTACTCTTAGTATTACTAGTAAGGTTGCTAGAGAGGATCTCAGGATTATAGAGGTATTTTATAAGTACTATGCCTATGCGCGCGATATAGGATATTATAGAGAGCTATTAGCAAAAGGCTAGAGAAGTAGATAAGCAAGATAAGGAGAGAGAAAGAGAAATTAGATAATTATAACAAAAGTTTATAAAATAGGTACTAAAAAAAATAGAGGCTACTAAGTTAAAAAAAGGATTATAAAGAGAAGAAATTTTAACTAAGTTAGAGACCTCAAAAAGAAGATACCCTTTTATACTTAATATCGCTAGATAATAAGGCTAAATAATTACTAGCTATATACTACTAAATAGTTATAGAACTATTAGCAACTAATTAAAAAACAATAGCAATACTTAAAATTCAAAACTATATAACGCGCTAGAAAATAAATATATTATTTATTATAGCAGCCTAAATCCAGCGCGGGAAGGAGAAATAGCAAATAATATAATAAAGGCGCTAAACTACTACCCTATAATTAGTAATACAGAGCTGCATTACCCCACTAGTGCGCCTTAGGGACTAAGGCTTTAGAAGGGGGGGTAATTATAAGGAATAATAGCAAGTATAAGATACAAAGCTATACTATTAGCAAAACGTTAGCAAATTATTAGTAGATAAATATACCTTAGAGAGAGCTCTATAAGCTATAGACTTAGAAGGTTAAGCAATAGTTTAATATAACAACAGATACCTACATTTCAGCATTCTAGCCTTTCCTGGTTTAGGCCTATAGCCATACTCTTACACTCCCCTCTACCTTATAATAATATATTAAGTAAGATCTAACTAGCTAGTTATATTTACAAGGCTATAATAATACTTATACTTAATACTAGAAGGCTTTTAGAACCTTATATTAAAGCCTTTTAATATTACTATATTATATTACCTAATTATAATACGCCTCTATATAAAGATCTAAAGGTCTTTAACCTAAATAAGCTTATATAAGAGTAGCCTATTAAAGGCTTATTTATAGATCTTAATACAAATAGACATAAGAGCCTAGCCTAGAGTACTATTACTAAATTATAAAAGTTCTCTAACCTTCTTCTTATTAATTATAATTACTTAGGTAAAAATTAGAAGATTACTCTTACTCTTAATAATATAATATAGTTATTTTAGAATAACTCTAACTTAACCCTTATCTAGATCTAAGACTAGCTTATAAAGAGAGCTACTTAGGATACTAAATCCTAAGCCCTTTATATAAGATATATTATTATAAGTAATAACCTCTATATACTTTATAATACTACCTTCTATTTAGAATATAAGAATTAGGAGCTCTAGAAGTATTTAGATAATACTTATATTACTAGTAATAATATTAAACAGTTTACTATACTTAAATACTATTAAGAAGAGTATAACTAGGCTTAATATAATACTATTATTATAATAGAGGAGAGAGATAAAGCAAGAGATATTAATAAAGCCTTACTTTAGTATTGTAAATATAATATAATTACTACTCCTCCCCTAGTAAACCCTCCCTCTAGTAACTATAATATAGCGCTTCAAGTAATCCTTAACTAGATATTTTACCTTAAGAGTTAAATCTACTCTAGCTTACTCTTATTAATTATTAATAATAATAATACCTAAATTACTAAGATACCTAAGGTTCCTATTTTCATAGATATTAAGAATGTTAATCCTAAGTATATAAAGTTTAATACCTAGCTTTTTTATATTAAAATATACCTTAATAATAGAGAGTATTATAATAAGTTCTAACACTTTAAGTATATACTCTTATACCTTAGAGGAACTACTTACAATATCTTATCCGCTCTCCTCTTAAGTAACTTACCTTAAATCTCTATAATAAAATAGCTTATCAATAAGCTAAAAGATATCTTTATTAATCTAGTTTAGTATAATAAGGCTTAGATAAAGCTTAATACCCTTATTACTTTATTTAAAAATATCTAAATTAAGTAAGCTATATTTATTAAACTTACTTATAAGGATAAGCTCCTAGAGTCTTAATAATACTAGAAGTTTTATGAGAAACTACTTACCTCTCTTTAGAACTAGTACTTTATTTATTATATAAATAGCGCCTTAACATCTAGAACTATACTACTTAGGTCTATATTATAACTTATATTATAGCACCTTCTAATAACTACCTAGCTAACTAAACTACTATATAAGGCTCCGCCCAAGTAGCTTATACTAAACCTTTTAGTAGAGGAAACCCCTATATGTAAGCTTATACTAACTAGGATTAAATCCCTAAAGCTTTATATAAGAAGCTCTATAACTAGGGTGCTTATTTTATTTATAATAATACTAGCTATACCTCACGGGATTACCCCTATAAGAGGGCTAGAGCTACTATAAGTATTACTAAGCTTATTAAAGCTATTAATAGTAACTTAGAGCTAATAAAAAACTGGAGCCCCTAGTAAAAGCAAACTCCTTACTAGGGGAGGACTAAAGAGATTAGTAATTAGTAATAATATCTATTAATTTATAATAACTAATTAGTAGTAGATTATTAGAGAAAGAGTTAGTTCTAGTTTATAGTAGATATAGTATTTACTTTAGAGCTCTTCTTAATACTAGAGCAAATAGCTATAATTTTATAAATACTTATATAACCCCCTTATTAAGGGATTTGTATTATACAAAGTATCATAAGTTATAATACCCTATTCTAGCTATAGGATTTAATAGAGAGCTACTAGATATTATAACTAAGGTATAGATTACTTATATATAAGTAGACTACTAAGAATTAATATAAATACCCCTCCTCTAACTTAATATAAGGAGGTATAACTTTATTCTTAGCTACTTATAGTTTAATTACTATAATATTAATATAGATATATACTATTAGTACTTATATTAGCCTAGTAATACCCCTATAGCTTAAGACCTCCTTAGAATAATTATATAAGTTATTAAAGACCTCTTCTAACTTATGAAAATTAGTATTAAGTATTAACTTAATATGAATGCTATTAAGCTATATCTAAAGCTAAGGAATTAGCTATATAACGCTTAAAAAGCTATAAGAAGTAAGATAAAGACCTCTATAAAGATCTTATAACAAGGCTACGTACCTAAGGACTTAGAATATAATAACAACTTATAGAAAATAGATATAGTATTAAAAGGTATATTAATAGTTAACTAGACCTAATAAGTACTATATTAGAAGCCTAGACCCCTTACTACTAAAGCTTAATAAGTAAAGAAAGACCTTAATATAGTATTCATTAGTATTATAGGGTTTAAAAGGAACCTAAAGTATACTAATATTGAATTAAGCTCTATATTACCATATAAGCTTAATTTAATAATTACTAATAAATAAGAAGCAGAAGAGAAAGGTATAAGCCTCCTAGAGGTTCATAAAGCTAAGAACTAATGCCTAATTAATAAGAGACTCCCCTTATACCTCTAGACTAGAGAGATTACTTTAGTAAAACTATTAGTAATATATTACTTCCTTATTACTTTTATAATTACTAAATTAAATTAGAGCTAGGTATAAAAGAGTAGTTAACTTTCTACTTACTATATAAGTAATTACTACTAAAACTTGAGGCTATTTATTAATACCCACTTAAGAATTTAAAAAAGGGTTTTATAGTATTAAGTAATACCTTATTTTTATCTTTTATATTATTTATTTAGAAAGCTAATAGCTACTTATAGTTCTATATTAACTTCTAAAAGCTAAATAAATTTACTAAATAGGATTAGTACTTATTACCTCTAATTAATAAGATATTAAGCTAGATTATCTAAGCTAAGGTATTTATAAAGATTAATATCTACTAGGCGTTCTATTAAATTTATATCTACTCTAACTTAGAAGACTTAATAATATTCTATACCTAATATAGCTCTTATAAGTATAAAGTTCTACCCTTTAGGCTCTATAATAAGCTAGCTATATACTAATAGTATGTAACTAATACCCTTATAGAATACCTAGATAATTTCTATATAGTATATATAGATAATATCCTAGTATATTTAGAGGACCCCCTCTAGTATAAGGATTATATTAAGAAGGTTTTTAACTAGCTATACTAAGCAGGGCTTCAGGCTAATATTAAGAAATATAAATTTAATATAGCTATAATATATTACCTTAGGTTTATTATTACTACTAAAGGGATTAGCCCTAACCCTGAGAAGGTCTCTATAGTAAAAGACTAGTAACTACTAACTATAATATATAATATCTAGTCCTTCTTAGGGTTCTATAACTTCTATTAATAATTTATTAAGGGTTATAGAAAGATTACTTAGCTACTTACTAAGCTTATAACTAAAGGCGCCTAGTTTAACTTTAATAATAACGATATAATAGTATTTATAATACTAAAAGAAGCTCTAATATTAACCGCTCTCTTATACTACTAGAAGCCTAAGCTATTAACCTAAGTAGAGTTAAATACCTCTAAATCTATCTATATTACTACCCTCCTCTAATAATAAACTAATAATAGTTTATAATACCTAGTAGCTTATTTCTTAAAGATTATTTTACTAAGATAAATTACCCTATTTATAACTATAAAATAATAGTAATTATTCTTATATTAGAGGAATAGAGAGCTAAACTCTTAGTAATTACTTAGTATTTTAAGGTTATTATAAACTACTAATTACTACTCTACTTTATAATTAAATAGCTTCTAAATATCTATTAAGCCTATTAGTTAGATATCTTAGCTAGTTTTAACTTCTATATCTAATACTACTTAGAGCGTGAAAATATACTAGCTAATACTCTCTTATAGAAAAATAAAAACCTTTAAACCTAATAAGCTATTTATAAGTTAGATTATACTTAGGTATTACTATTACTTGATTGTTTATCCCTAGAAGTAGTAAATAAGCTATACTAGCTATTAGAGGGCGCCCTAAGCTACCCTATAGTAGCTCTTAATATATTTAAACTAGAAGATAAGCTAAAGGGATACCTCTTAGTTAAATAGATCCTCTAGCTTAACTATAAGCTTAATATGTTATTATTTAAGGCGCTAAAAATACTTATTATTATTAAAAAGAAGCGCTAGAAAATATAAAATAGGCTCTTAATAATAAATAAGAAGCTTATAATACTTAAAGAAGAGGACCTATATATAAAATTAATCTATAAGGCTTATACCTAAAAGCTTATAATATATCTAGGTTAGAGTAAGATTATTAAGCTTCTAAAAGAGCGCTACTTTTAGCCCTAGCTAACTATTAATATTAAATAGTATATTTATAACTATTATACCTATTACTAGGCTTAGAAGCTAAGAGATAAGCTCCTAAGAGAGTTAAAACCCTTATTAATACTAGACTACCCCTAGGAATATATTATAATAGACTTTACATTATACCTATTTAATTACTATAAGTATAACAATATATTTATAATAATATACTAGTTATTAAAGAAGATAGTCTCCCTTCTCTATTATGCGATTATTATAACATAGGATCTTGCTTAGTAATATTATACTTATATCTTCTATATATAGAGTTTCTTATTAAAATTATATCAAATAGAAGCCCTTAGTTTACTTCTAACTTCTAGAGTAAACTTTATAAGATATATAATATAATTATATAGCTTCATATAGCTAGTTATATAGAAACTAATAGATAGATAGAGATCCTTAACTAATATCTAACTTAATACCTCTACCTCTAGATAAACTAGTTCTAAGATAACTAGAATAAAATACTTCCTACTATAGATTTTACTTAAGTAGTACTATTAAATAAACCTATAAGGCTTGTATTATTTAAGATTAAATAAAGGTATTTGCTATAAATAAGTTTTAACTAGGATTAATATATATAGAAGTTCTTAATAGCAAAAGAAAGAATTAACTAAAGTAATACCTAGTAGCCTATATAAAACCTTTATAATATATAGGATATTACTAAAGGGAATATAGGTATAGCCTAATACTACTATATCTATATTACTAACTACTACTAATAGCCTAATACTACTATATCTATATTACTAACTACTACTAATAGCCTAATAACTTAGCTATAGGAGACTCTATCTATATATTAATAGATAGATAGCGCTAAGAGAATTCTTTAAAGCTATTTATATTACAGGATAGATTATAGCTAATTAAAGCTACTAGCTCTAGGGGGATATAGGTATTAGATCTACTAGAAGAATATAACTATTATCTACTATTTTACCTTAGTAAGCTTTAGAAAGCTATTAATAACCTTTATTAAGTTAATTTAAAGCCTTATTACCTATTATTAAGTTTAATAATAAGCTAGAATATAAGGTTATATAAGTGATTACTAGCTAGTTATACTAAGGATAGTTATAGTGTTATACTAACTAGAAAGGCTATAACTATAACCCTATTTAGTATAATACCTAAAGTTTTAAGTATACCCTAGTAGTACTATAAGACTTTTATACTACTAACCTAGCTATTATAAGACTACTAAAATACCTTTAAGCTTAGCTTTTAGCTACTACCTAAAATAAGGACCTTGCTGCTATAAATAATAATAACGCCCTAGTATAACTATTAGGAGTAGGAATATTATTTAGGGGAATGCTTATATATATAGTAGTTAATTGCTATAGATAGTAATACTAGTAAAAGGGGGGGTAATGTTATAGCGCTAGGTTAGACCTACTTAAATTTAGGGTTCTATAACTACTAAGTTATATAATCTCTAGGCGGGCTTTTAGCTTTTTAGGGCTATGCTAGCCTATAGATAGACTTTTCCCTTCTTTAATACAGAATCTACTTAATATAGCGTAATTGAAGTATGCTAAACTTTGCCTATTTGCTGTTCGTGACACCGGTCTTATAGTAACGAGACTAAGGGGTTTAATATTATTTAACTACCTATATATATATAAGCCTTTAAGCGGGTTACTTCTACTATAAATAATACTCTACGCGCAGTTATTTAATTTAGTAGGAGGGCTAAGGCTAGGTAATAGTAATAGTATATAGAAGTTACGATCTTAATAGTTAAAAATAGAGATAGGAGGAGGAGGAGATTATAAAGTTAGGCGGGCGCTAGGAGGGGTCTCTTTATAGCTAAGTAGGATAGTATTAGTAAGAAGGCCTTGCGGTATAATACGCTAGTTATATATAGATATATAATAGCGGGCGAGGTAGTTAGGTGAGGGTATCGCGAGGTAGGCTATTATTATTATAGGTAAAAAAGAGGCTATGATTATTATAGGTAAAAAAGAGGTAGTTAGTAATAGCGCTATACTCGTAGTATTACTAACTTCAAGGGGTAAGAGGGGAAATATAACGAAATAGTAAAAAAAGGTTACTTACTATAAAAAATAGCTATAGGGTACTTTGGCTAAAATTTCGCTAATTAGATATAGAAGTGGTAAGTGTGGTGGGGCGAAGTAATAAACTAACGTTTAGAATCCCTGGGTAGGTATACGACCTAGTAGACTGGGGAGGAGGGCGGTACATGCGTTCCTGGAGAATCCACCCGCGAACGACATGTATCCGGCAGCGTTGCAGATGCGAGCGTTATTGTTCCTGTTGCGTTGCAGTATCGACCTAAAGCTGGGCTGGCATTGGTGAGTTGTATCCTGAACCCACTACCCGCAGTCCCTAAGGTAGGCACCGAAGAGTCCGATATCCTGCACCCTTCTTACTCCTTCCGTCCTGCGTGTGTCACTCCCTCCCGGTACCGAGTGTCAGCACCTTATTCTTTGCCTGGCGTGCCCATTCTTCTTACCTCTCAGTCAGCCATTCCACGTTCTCGTTGTCGTAGGGTTTCGTCTTCCATTGTCGACACCGACTTGTCGACCTTCAGCCACATAGTCGCCTCTGTTCATCGAACGCCTTTGGATAAACCCTTTTTCCCCGTCGGTACACAGCCGTACGGCCACCATTATTGCTACTTCAAGAGCAAAGCAAAGGCCGACCACGAAGACCGAACGCATAAGCACCGTCCGGGCGGTTAAGCCTAAGCCAAGGGCCAAGGGGTACGGAGTCTAGGAGGAGGTTTTGGTGTGAGGGACGACTTGTCTTGTCAGTAGAGCGTGGCTGGCAGCCCCGGGGGGAACACGATTTAGGGGGGGGTTCTCGGGACACTCGCATTGAGGGGTTTCACCCTCTAGCCATCCCTAATAGTTCCCTCGTCGTCTCGAAGCCTCCCGTGCTCAGCCGCATCCCCCCCCCCCCCCTTTTTTTTTAATTTTTATTTTCTTAATTTTTTAAGTTTTTAATTTTTTTCAGTAGAGGTAGTAGGAAAGTAGGGAAAAAAAATCCAATTGTCTCTGCCAACTAGTGGAATTGCCCAATAATGCAATCTTTGTGTTCGTGAGAGACAAGTCCATGCCTGGCAGGCGAGACCCGAGAGAGAAAAAAAAACCCCAGGGGTGGGGGAGGATGGAGAGGAATTCGGCAGTGTGTCCCTCGCCGTCCTCGTCCAACCCGTCCAGCCAGCCCCTAAGGTGCTGTCATGCAATCCCTCTTGAACATTATGCAACGGCTACCATCGAGGAATGCACTAGCTTATTCTTCTTCAGCAAACTCGCCCTCTCCGCAATCGTGCCCACCGCCGAAAACGCCCAATGCTTTGCTGACGAATCCTCCTCATGTTCTCGGGACTACGACCCCCATTCCAAGTCCGTGATCGCAAGTTCGGGTCCGGTCAACCCCCACCTGCGCGTCAGAAAAGAAAGACCCCGTCAGTGCTCCCGTCGCCTACGGAAACCCCGCCGCCGGCGCTTTCGTGTCAAGGTGTCATTAGTAGAACGGCGTCCCGAAAGAGAGCGCGCGCACTGTCGCTAATCGGAAGGGCACGCACGGGGCGCCATCTGTGATGCTACTTTCGTGATGGCGACCCCGCCCGTAGGGCGCCCCTGCATTTTGTTTCCACTTCACGGGAGATCGCCGGCCGGGCAATTATGATGGATCCATTTCGGGCCCGATCCGTACCCCGCTCCGGATCCCACGATGCCGGGCCGGTAAAGACTCAGAGACACAGCATTCACCGCAATAGACAGAACTGTTTGTGTTGTTATGAATGTGAAGATGGCGTGGGAACTCTGTCGACAAAAAGTTGTTTGCCTCATTCTGTCACTCTGAATCAGGAAGCAGACAGAGGCCTCGTCAGTGACTGGTACCAGGCGACGACTCACTGCCTCATGGATCCAAACATCGTGAAAGTCAAAATTCTGCCACCCAGCCAGAAGTGAGCTATCTCCGTACCAAACTTCACCACAACCGCCTTTTCCAGTCACAGTGCCAAAACTTTGATGATGGAAGGTGTCTCCGTTGACGAGCCAGACCAATATCTATTACGTCTTACCTCTCATCCCGGCCCTCATTTTTTCTCGAAAAATCTGACTTCGAGACAATATCACCGCGAACAGCTTGCATACAGACTCACCCCCGGATAAGAATTGGAACCCACCACGATGGCGCCTACAAGTCCTAATTACTGCCGCCACTACCAGCAAGGCAAGTGCAACCAAGCCGATTGCAAGTTTAGCCACGATTGCCCTGGTTCAAAGGCGTTTTGCAACCACTGGGTTAACCACAGGTGCAACCGTGGAATCGCTTGCAGGTTTTTCCACGGAACAGAGGATGAACGACTAGAGATTCTTCAGGAGCGATGTCGCCCGTCCTTCTCAACTCAGCCTCACCAGACTACCTATCATCCTGCCTCCAACCCGACCCCTTCCCCTACTTTTAACAATCTCGCCCCTCCGCCGGGCCTGGGCCACCCAAACTTCCCACCTCATCACTACAACCACAGCAACTCGCCTCCAGCTCATGACCAATTCATGGGTGCACCAGTTCCGATTCGGACACCCGACAACTCAGAGCAGTACAACTACCCGCCAACGCCTTACCATCAGCACTCGGGTCTGCCTTTCCAGGATTCGATTCAGTGCCATCACTCATCCCCGGCTTATGAGCAATTCCTGATGACCTCTGCCCCGGTTCAGGCCCGCGTGACTCAAGACGAAAGGCTGTATGAGCACCCTCCTGTCCATACTCAATTCCCAGCTGCGCCTGTCACAGTTCAGAATCAGAGGGCTCGCGCCGCGCCGGAGGACACCCACTCGTCTTCATACTACCCACGAGTTCCCGCCGTCGGCCCCATCGCAGTCGACCTCAAGGAAACAAGATGCCCTACTCTTGACAGAGAAGGCACTTGCCATCAGGCATACGATACGTGCCCCTACTCTCATGAGCAATGGAAGGACGAATACTTTAACCGCCTTTGTCCTGTGTTGAAGAAAAAGGGCGTTTGCGATAGCAGAGGCGTAGCTTGCCCCTACCGTATCCACGACTTGCCGACCTCGAAGCCGATCTATGAAAAGCCAGGGCATGAGCTTGAGCAGCCATCTTCGAATCTTTCACCTGCTAAGAAGACACCAGTTATTGTCAACGGCACCCATCCCTCCAATCCCCGCAATTCTGGCGGTGAAAACAACAAGGAGTGGAAGGAGGCTCACAGTGGTCTATCTGACGCGGCTTCTGCTGAATACGGTTCCGAGAAATATGACAGTGGCATCTCTATAAGAAGCTCCGTGACCAATCCAAAACCTTCTGTTGAGCACACGAAGAGGCTCCAGGACTGGGTCGACACGGTGCAGCATGAGCAGTCCAAGGATGGGCGTTGATTTCCAAGTTGGTGATATATAGCGCTCGTTCGGATCTGCCTCTGAGGCACCACCAAGGTTGCTGCTCATCACGAATAAGGCCATGTTATCCATAACGTGGTTCCTTCCCCTCCTCTCTCCTCTAGATACCGGGACGTTCTCATCACGGCAGCGTCGAGACACTGGAGGCTTGGCTGAACGGAAATGTTTGGTGACGACAACGTCAACCCCCTACGCGCGGCATGTTTGATTGGTTGATTAAAACAATTTGAACTTGGAGTGCCCGAGCATAAGCTCACAGCAAGGCGTGGTCGGTTAGGGGTGAACCTTTTATTTACTTGTCCGATCGGATTTGGATACCTGTATTTAGCTTGAAAGGCAGAAAACCACAAAAAAAAAAAAAAAGGGAAGGAATTCGACTGATTAAACATCGCCCCTCTTGCCAACCGTGATATTTCTTCTTCATACCCCGGCACAGAAGCCAGAAATACAATGAAGAAAAAGAAAAAGTAGAGAGAGTTAAAAAACAACAATCATTTAACTCTCTCAATTTTCCCGAAAAATTGTTGATGTATGAATATGGATTTGGTTAAAAAATTGGCGCCTGTGATTATACATCTGGCCTCTGGCCCCTCCGCCTGACCAGCAGAGAAAAAGGTCGAGGAATCAAGGAGTACGGTAAATGCCCGGGCTTGTGTGACAGGCAAGCCAAGCAACAGATACGATGGTTTGGCTGAGAAGAAGAAGAAGGACGAGGAGGAGGAGGAGGAGGAGGAGGAGAGAAATTCTTGAGGGGGACGGAGGAGAAGAGGAGGTATTTATGGGGTTGTGGGAGGGCTGGCTGATTGTGTCGACGAGGGATTGCCCCTTTCACCACCAAGCATAACAACTAAGCAGGCGGTGGTGGTAGACTAGGAGGTGACCCACACACTGATGTCGTGGGTGTTGTGCAATCCCTCAAGCGGTACTTCATGGAACACAAAAGCACGAGTGACAAGTGAGGACAAGAAGCTGGCTGGACAAAGAAGACTTTGATGGTGATCCATAAATAAGATGCATGTGGCTGATTCCCGATGCCAACGCTATACCCGACTCCATGCGAAGAGGACGCCTCTGAGGCCGTCCTCTGGCTAATCTGTATGTTACAACGCTACTCGTCTCATCTCTCACAGCGCCACCAACGGCTGCTGCTGCTGCTGCTGCTGCTGCTGCTGTTCCTCCCTCCGCTGCTCTCCTTGAGTTTCTTGTGTTCCGTTCTCGGTGTTAGCCCCGCCGACTTCAGCGGTATCCTCGTTTTGGATATCCGTGTTCGCAGTATTCGCCGCCTCCGCAGCAGCGGCGGCAGCAGCTTCTGCCTCCTCTCGTCGCTGACGCTCGGCGCGCGCCTCGGCCTCCAAGTGAGCGATGTGGCGCTCCGCAACGCCAGGCGCAATGCTCGCGAGGAAGAGGAGGCCGGCCCTTTCAAGCCGACGCACCTGATCCATCAACCAGTTTCCGTTGTTGTGTCTGCGCTGCTCCACCAGTCTGGCGGCGGCGCGTGCCGGGTCGGGCTGTCCGTTGACTCCGATGACCTCTTGTCCCTCCCGGGGTCGGACTAGGTTGTTGGGCTCGTTCGGCGCAGCCAGCGGAATCAGGTTCTCCATATGACGTCTGACCAGGCCCACGGCTTGGTCGAAGAACCCGTT
This sequence comes from Colletotrichum sansevieriae, assembly GCA_026260285.1. Taxonomy (NCBI): domain Eukaryota; kingdom Fungi; phylum Ascomycota; class Sordariomycetes; order Glomerellales; family Glomerellaceae; genus Colletotrichum; species Colletotrichum sansevieriae. The sequence goes on along the minus strand of JAOQIF010000558.1, from coordinate 26,873 downwards.
CAGCAATCCCGTGTTCAAGATGAAGATGCTGAGGGCGATGAAAATCACAGCGAACCACCTGGACCAGCTGGAGTTAGGCGAAGTGAACCACCACACAAACAGCCCGAGCCTAACAATCAGCCAGAAGTGAGGCCACACTTGCGCAATCAACGGAGCAATGCCAGGGTTGTTAGGGTGGGCTGGTACAACCGCGATAGGAGGCTGTCCTTGAGGCTGTATCTCTGCCTGTGGTGGTGCCTGAGGAGGCTCGGCCGGCTGGGCGGGCTGCTGCTCGTCCTGGGGTGCCGCAGGGTTAGGGGAAGGAATCCATTGAGTACGTCTTCTCAGCCCGGTAGTATTTGATGTCGGAGGGAAAAGGGAAACGGGCTGATGCCTAACGGCAGGTGTGTAATATGTCTCCGTGTTGTTGTTCATAAGAATAGCACGTGGACCTTGCGGCGAGTTCAATATGTAGACCTCCGGCCCGTTCGATGCATGCCGCGACATAGTCGCCGAGTGTCCGCTGCCGCCGCTGACTGAGCGCGCGGTAGGTTCGGGTGTGCCGCGCCGGCTGCTTGCTCTGGAGCCTGGCGCAGGGTAAAAAGGTGTGGTCACACCGACCGAGCCATTAGCAAGAGAGGTGCTTGAGGCGCTCCGCCGCATGGCATTTGTCATAGCCAAAGTTGCTTGGCCAGCATCAGCGCCTCTCAGGATGTTGTGCACGTCTGAGGCCGACAGCGGTGTCGCGCCGCCCTGACCAGAAACGTTAGCTGGGCCGCCGATAAGTGTCTCGTTAACCGTCACACGGTACGGCTGTCCATTCGGCATCACGCCCTCCCTGACGAATGAGTGCGTGTCTGGGTTGACAGGACTGGCCCGTCCGCGAGTGGGATCGGCGGGGTTTACCGGCGCATTGGGGTCCCCGATACCATGCAGACCCAGAGACGCTCTAATAGACTGGTTCTGATTGATTTGCTGGCTGGCCATAGCTCTATTCATGGCCTCGCGATGTATTCCGTTCATCCAAGCTGTCATGCTCTGGTGCTGCTGCGCCTGCAGTTGCTGAATCTGCTGCGGCGTCAGATTCGCGGGTATCTGGGACGGCGTCGGGAACGGCAGCGGGTTCGATGTCGAGCTCAAAGGAGTCCTCCTAGTAAAGGCTGCCGCCGTCGGCTGACTGCCATGGTGATGCGCATGGTGGTGCTGCCCGCCAGGGTTCACGGGGACGTTGAATTGCGCGGTCGGCGGCGCCGGGCTCGATCCACGGGCAAGCGTCGGTGTCGGTGTCGTCGAGCGGTGTGTCTCGGCGACATCTCGAAGGACGAGGTGAATGGTCTGCTGGTCGGTATTGCGAATCTACTTGGTCAGCGTTGCGCATTTTCGGCAGGGCGGACGGCTTACGACTTCCTCTCCGATGACGTTCACCAAAGTGTCCCCGTCTTGCTGCAAGGGCCGCCCCCTGTAGATCAATCGCTGCTGGGCATCGGTCGGCTTGAGAGGGAGCGACTGGCGGATCTTCTCCTTGAGCTGACGAACCGTCGTCGATGCTGAGAGGCCGGGAAACACGAGGGGCCGGCTGGAGCTCGCGGCGGTCGATGGCGACAGGACCTGCAGGTTTACGGACAGGTGGTCGGAAGCGGCCTCTGGCGCAGGCTGCGCGGTCGAAGACGGGGCTTCAGAGGCCATTATGAAGGCTTATCGGTCATGCCACGCAAGCGCAGGGTAGCAGCTTCGTCGAAAGGCTGTCGGTTTGGCGGACGAGTCTCGTGGTGGTTGCGCGCGAGGACACGATGCTCATGTCACTGAACTGTTAATATTGGGAATTTAGGACATGTGTTGCCCTCCGACTGCAGACTAGAGCTCAGGTACGAGACCCGCTGGCCTCACTAAAACGGGGTACGTATCGCGTCCCTGGGTGACGGTAAGCCCGACCCATGCATGCTGTCCTAATCGGGGACGGAAGGTTATAGCTAGATTATGTAAGATCACGGGATATATCTCATGCTGGAGTCAATGGGTCAATTCTTCAGACGTTTGCATAGCATGGGCCTGTTCACGTATGCTACCTTAGTCGAAGGTTTATTTGCTATGTAAGCAAGCTACTTTTATAATTCTACGAAGATATTCTGTCGAGTTCCAATTACCTCTCGAATCCCTCCCTTGCTGACCCTCTGGACCCCGTTACACTTTCTACTCGTTATCCTCTCTATAATCTTCCTCGGTAGGCTCTTCTAGCCGTTATGCTTCGCAGGGCTTTTGTTGCCTCTGGTTTCTTCCGTCACTATCGTCCTCGTACCTACTAGCGTTGCTGCTGTTGCTGTTACGGTTTGCCTGACTTTTCTTCCTGCCTTTACTTGAGCTTCTTCCGCTGCCTAGCTGGCGAGTCGCAGAGGCACGCCGTGGTAATGCTTGATATGCTTTACAAAGTCAGCCTTCTGGTACATCCTGACTACAGCAGCTTCTAAGTGCTGATGGATATCTCGTGTATCGCGTCCTTGCAGCTCTGGCGGATAAGTTCTGGGCGGTCGTAGATGGGGCGGTCCTCGATTTCTCTGCTGATATATCTGCACCTTTGCAGGTGTGGCTATAATCTCCCACAGCTCCTGAGACGCGTGGAAAGAGCACGAGTGCTATGCCTCCGAAAGCGTCGTTCAATTCCGAGCGGAATGGTGCATCGGAACGAATTAAGTGCGTATGATGTGTAATTGGCATATCGCTCCCTGGCGGTTCTAAGGTCCTTCTGTGCAATGTCTGAATGAGAATGGCGTCCTCGTCGTCGGTGGAATCGTCGATATCCGGCATGCGTTTCGCCAAGTTTTCTTATTATCTGTAGAATTGAATCGCTAATTGCTTGACTTGTTTCATGCTAACGAGGCGGAGCCGTTTCGTCCGCGGGTAGAAGCTACTGTATTGTCCTGGGAGCGTATGTATGATGGTAATTTAGCTGACTTGCTTATCCGTGAAGCTGAAAGCTTTCTGTGCTAGCCTCTCTGGTGGTATTATCGGAGACTAGCTGGTCATGAGGCATATGCTACAGATTCTCTCAAAAGTCGGGAGAAATAATAAGTTGACGAACTGGAAGTATGAGATGCACTTCTTTGAATTGAGTTGTTATAGAAACAAGGTTGCTGGGTGGATGGTGCTCAAGCTTGTCTTTGCTATAGCAACTAGGACGTGTGATGCATGCTTTATCATTTGTGAATGCTGGCAAGCTTTCGACGTAGGCCTTGCCCTTCCTGGAGGTGCGTGAGAGGCGCGGGAGAGACTGGAAATCGAGTCGCTCTATAATAGGCAGCACTAGTTCAGGGGGAAAGCGGTCGAGAGCTCCGAAGGATGAATAATCAGCAGTGAGACGAAGTCTCCGGGGGCTTAATAGATTTAACTTCGATGTAACCAGTGTGAATTGCGATGGCATCGTCTTGATTGTCAAGCCTATAAATAGTGCTATCCGACGTCGGAACTGCTTTGGCTGTCATGATGGCGGCTGAAGGCTGAAGCAAGATAGGCAGGCGTAAGACTTCGTTTGAGATAGGTATTTGGTTTGAAGTTATTAGGAAAGAGAGTTTCTAATTGCCTGATTGCGATGCTATCCCTGTTACCCGACTCACCTAAGGTAGTAATCCAACTATCGTGTTGGCTTACTTGCGAAGTATGTTTACTGTCTCATAGTTTTGTTGTGAGGTTTGTAGTATGAAGCAATCAAGGCAGAGAAGCTTTTGTGTTAAGAGAGGAGGGGGAGGAGGGGGAGGAGGGGGAGAAAAGACTAAGCGAGGCTTGATCGGAAGGTCCTGGCTCGAATTATCTATGAAACAGGGAGGCATAATTTCGGGCGCCTTCTTTATACCTTGTGTCAATAGCAGCTGGAACTACTGCCTAGGTACCTACGGTAGGATAAGTGAAGAAAGTTCCAAAGAGAGGGGGAAAAAAAAAGAAGCCGCTATGATTGAACAAATGTTATCAGATACTATAGTTATTCAACCCTTGTGTGTAGATATTCCGCTTCCTCATTTCTGATTGTTTTCAAATGTGGAGCAACCCTCGAAAGAGCCAGACTAAGGTAAATACCGATGCGCAATCACCGGTTTGATGGTAATAACTGAGACAGCTCCTATGTGTTATGGTGTTAGAAAAGAATAGAAAGCAATGTTAAATAACCGCCAGATTTCCGAACTTCCATTAGTATATATCACGATCGCCGACCCGTACTGATGCGATGCTGTGGCGTTGGTGTTGTGAGTACGGTTTCCAAAACCAGACTAGCGCCTTCACATGGTCCTCTCTGCGTCATGCTACAGCTAAAGCTCAACCTGCAAGATCTTATCGCGAAATATAACACCGGCACACCTTTGCCGCCAATTGTCGCCCCCGCAAAGCCCGGCCGAGCTCGTGGTTCGAAAACCCTCATACCGATTGAGGGCTTCCAACGCATCATGGCCATGCTGCACGCTCGACAGAGCCAGCTACGGGCCCACCTCTTCCACAGGCCCTTCTCCTCGACCCGATTCTTCTCCCAGAACTCTCAACAGCGCCCGCGCTTCTCCTCGCGCTTGAGGCACGCCCTCAAGAACTCCAAGGTGCAGTGGTACCAGATCCCCGTGGGGGTCGGCATCGGCTTCCTGGGTCTCGTTCAGTTCTACAAGGTCTCGTCGCGCGAACGCGAGAACAGCCAGGAGAGGAGCGAGGTCCAGGATGCGCCCCCCAAGAAGCGCGCAAAGATCAGGCCAGACGGACCGTGGCAGGTCCAGGTCATGTCTACGCTTCCCCTGAAGGCCATGTCGCGGATTTGGGGTCGCTTCAATGAACTGACTATTCCTTACTACCTTCGCATTCCCGGTTTCAAGCTCTACTCATGGATATTCGGTGTCAAGTAAGTCAGATCATGGCATGCGTGGAGGCGTTGCTAACCTCGACAGCTTGCACGAAGTCGCCGAGCCCGACCTACACGCTTACCCGAACCTCGCCTCCTTCTTCTACCGTCAACTCAAACCCGGTGCCCGGCCCCTCGACCCGAATCCCCACGCGTTACTCTCCCCGTCCGATGGCAAGATCCTGCAGTTCGGTCAGATCCAGGGCGGTGACATCGAGCAGGTCAAGGGCATGACGTACAGCGTTGATGCGCTCCTCGGAAGGAGCACTCCCACGTCAAGCATCGGCAGCGGCTGTTCCACACCACAGGAAGCCGAGGCGCCCAAGATCACTGACCAGGATATTTCCCCTAACGAAGAACTGGTCAAGACGGACGAGGAGTTCGCTCGAGTCAATGGCATCTCATACACAGTCCCCAGCCTGTTCTCCGGTGCAGCATTGTCCAAGAAGTCGGGCTCTCTCAAGGATGAGGCAGCTGGACCTCCATCGCCGTCAGCGGTGTCTGAAGTCCGCGCCGACCTTGCCCTGGGCGAGAAGCCCTGGTACGACCTCATCTCCGACAAAAAGACCTCTCTTTACTTCGCCGTCATCTACCTCGCTCCCGGAGACTACCACCGCTTCCACTCCCCTACGAATTGGGTTGTCGAGCGCCGTCGTCACTTCGCCGGCGAGCTATACAGCGTCTCTCCCTACCTCCAGCGCACCCTTCCCGGCCTCTTCACCCTCAACGAGCGTGTCGTCCTCCTTGGCCGCTGGCGCTACGGCTTCTTCAGCTACGTCCCCGTCGGCGCGACGAACGTCGGCTCCATCAAGATCAACTTCGATCGCGAACTGCGCACCAACAGCTTGACTACCGACACGGCGGCCGACCATGCTGCGGAAGAAGCTGCGAGGCGCGGCGAGCCGTACTCTGGTTTCGCAGAGGCTACGTATGCTTCGGCAAGCAGAGTTCTTGGTGGTCATGCACTGCGCAGGGGAGAGGAGATGGGTGGTTTCCAGCTTGGCAGCACCATTGTGTTGGTGTTTGAAGCGCCTACAGAGAGCAAGACGCTGGAAGATAAGAATGGCTGGAGATGGGCCGTTGAAAAGGGCCAGGCGGTCAAGATGGGCCAGGCGCTGGGATACATTGACGAAGAATGAAAATGTCTCAACAAATAGGCTTATGCCATGTACACACACAATCGACAGAAGTCGAATGACACACCGTTGACCTAACTCTGTTAAATCTAGCAGGTTGCGTTCAGTCTAGTTGCACGAAGTTGTTGAGTGCCGCATGTAAGATCTCTATTTCAGCCACAATTTCCCGATTGGTAGTCACCGTGCATCAAGACCAAGTTGGCATAATCATTCAATGCGTAAATTCATTAAATCGCGCTAGCGCTATAACCCAACTCCGTCCAAAATGCTTCTGGTGTAACACCATTTCTCTCTCTAAGAAACCCTTCTATGCCGTGCACCTAAGAGCTGTAGGACTTGAAAATCTCCTCAATGGGCTTGAAGTTCTTGGGACCAGCCTCGCCGGTCTTGCCGCCAAAGACAAGCTGGGCGTTGAGCTTCCAGCTGGCGGGGACCTTCCACTCGGCAGCGACCTGCTGGTCGACGAGGGGGTTGTAGTGCTGGAGGTTGGCGCCGAGGCCCTCGGCCTCGAGGGCGGTCCAGAGTACGAACTGGAGCATGCCGTCGGACTGGGTGGCCCAGACGGGGAAGCGGTCGGCGTAGAGCTGGAACTTCTCCTGCATGTCGTTGACGACATTCTGGTCCTCGAAGAAGAGGACGGAGCCTGCGGCGCCCTTGAACATGGCCATCTTGCCGGCGGTGGACTCCCACTGGTCAGCGGGGACGATGGCCTTGAGGACGCCCGTGGCGATGTCCCAGAACTTCTCGTGCTCGGCGCCGTGCAGGACGATGACGCGGTTGGACTGCGAGTTGAAGGAGGAAGGGACCTGGTGCAGGGCCTTCTGAACGATCTCGTCGATACGCTCCTTGGAAATGGGCAGGTCCTTGGAGAGGGGGTAGTAGCTGCGGCGGGCCGTGATGGCGTCGAGGATGACGTTGGCGTTTCCGGACATTTTGAAGGTTGGTCGGGTGGATGTGAAGTGTCTGAGCGACGACGGTTTGGTAGAAGCGAGAAGTGGAGCGAGTCTGCGAGGTGCGTGGAAGGCTGTCCGAGTAATAGTGTTCATGGTTCTCATCTTCTTTACGTGGACTGGAGCAGCAGGTATGGATGGTTATATACTACTACGACGAGCACGCAGCTGTCGCCCTACCTTGCCGTCTCAGAATCCATTGGAAACCCCCACATTGGAATAGCGCAGAGCAACGCGGACCAGCTTGTGAGCTCCAACACCCCGCCAGCATCGATCTCCCCTTAGCTAGTATAGGTGCCTAGGCCAAAACTTGGCTCCATCCGGGCCTTCAGGCGTCCCGATCATCAGACGGACGAGGGGCCTAGCGGGGAGGACCCATCGCGACTGGGCGCTTAACAAGGCAACGCTCGGGCGCAAGAGAAAACGTGCTTGGAAAAGCTATTTGGCGGCCGCTGAGCAAATGGTGTGGTAATCAGAGAGAGGATTACCAAGACGACAACAAACAACCGAGGCCAGGCACAGGGTCCTGAACTCTCTGCGTATACGTAGTACGAGTCTAGGGTTGCCACTACCGCGAAGGAAATGGAATCGATCACGGAGCTTTTCCTCTTCTTTTCAGCAGGAACGCTGGAGAATGATCCCTGCTTGGTTCCTGCCGCTTGACTTGTTTGGGAAAGGTGGTGATGACAAAGCGGGCAGCAAGCGGTTGACATCATGCCTTTGGCGGGGTACCCGACCTTCGTTTTCGAAGAGCAGCTACGGATTGCTTTCCGTTGAACTTTCTTCTTGCCCACATCGTAGGCAAAGAAGCTTTCGTGCTGGGTACCAATGCAATGTATGGGCTCCAAGGGAGCTCGAATCCGGCAATACTGAGGCACAGGGAAATAATCCCGGATTCGACATCATAAATATCCAATCCGAGCGACCGCGCGGGATTGCGAAAAAAGCCGCCGGCGACGAAAATTCTAGAATTTCCCTCCTTCCGCCAGAGCGGTGAAGAGCCAACCACACCACCACCTCCAGTCATCCGTTAATCAGCTCCTGCACCACCCTCATTCAGCCAATATCTTAATGGTTAGGATATTCGGCACCTCATCCTGGCTATTCGGCACCCCATCCTGGCTATTCGGCACCCCATCCTGGCTATTCGGCACCCCTCTAGCTACAGCCCATCTCTAACCTCCGTAATCGGACTTTTGCAGGCGCGCCCTACTAAGAAAGATAGTGCTAGTCTTACTATAGTTTATTAGTATTATAACACGTTTTCCTCAACTTGAGGTTATTTAAAGCCTACTTATTACTACCCACGATATCCCAAGTTGAGATTAAGTACGCCTCGCGAGGCTATAAAGACCGCTGCTATAGTCGAGGAGGCTAAACTACGTTAAATCGAGCAATTAGGGGGTATTATAGGGTCTGAATAACTTCAATATAAACCGCTTTTTTATGCGTTATATACGCCCTGTCATGAACAGCAAATGGATGAAGGTTAGCATACTTCAATTGCGCTATATTGAGTGGATTCTGCGTTGAAGAAGGGAAAAGTCTATCTATAAGCTAGCATAGCCCCAGAAGGCTAAAGGCTCGCCTAGAGATTATATAACTTAGTAGTTATATAACCCTAAATTTAAGTAGGTCTAACCTAGCGCTATAATATCCCCCCCCCTTTATTAGTATTACTATCTATAGCAATTAACTACTATATAGATAAATATTCCCCTAAATAGCATTCTAGCTTCTAATAGTTATACTAGGGTATTATTATTATCTATAGTAATAGGGTCCTTATTTTAAGTAGTAGCTAGAAGCTAAGCTAAAAGGTGTTTTAGTAGTCTTATAGTAGCTAGGTTAGTAATATAAAAATCTTATAGTATTACTAGGGTATACTTAAAAATTTTAGTATTATATTAAGTAGGGTTATAGTTATAGCTTTTCTAATTAGTATAATACTATAATTATCCTTAGTATAAGTAGCTAGTAGTTACTTATATAACCTTATATTCTAGTTTATTGTTAAACTTAATAGCAAGTAGTACAGCTTTAAATTAACCTAGTAAAAGGTCTCTAGTAGCTTTCTAAAGCTTATTAGAGTAGAATACTAAGTAATAATTATATTCTCTTAGTAGATCTAGTATCTATATCCCCCTAGGGCTAGTAGCTTTAATTAGCTATAATCTATCCTATAATATAAATAGCTTTAAGGAATTCTCCTAGCGATATCTATTTATTAATATATAAATAGAGTCTCCTATAGCTAAGGTATTAGGCTATTAGTAGTAGTTAGTAATATAGATATAGTAGTATTAGGCTATAGCTATATTCCCTTTAGTAATATCCTATATATATCGTAATGGTTTTATAAAGCTACTAGGTATGACTTTAGTTAATTCTTTCTTTTGCTATTAAGAACTTCTATATATATTAATCCTAGTTAAAACTTATTTATAGCAAATACCTTTATTTAATCTTAAATAATATAAGCCTTATAGTTTTATTTAGTAGTATTACTTAGATAAAGTCTATAATAGGGAGTATTTCGCTCTAAGTATCTTAGAACTAATTTATCTAGAAATAGAGGTATTAAGTTAGATATTAGTTAAAGATCTCTATTTATCTATTAGTTTCTATATAGCTAGTTATACTTAATTATATAGTTATATTATATATCTTATAAAGTTTACCTTACAAGTTAGAGGTAAACTAAGGGCCTCTATTAGATATAATTATAATAAGGAACCCTATATATTAGAAGATATAGGTATAATATAACTAGGTAAGATCCTATATTATAATAATCTGTAAAGGTATCGAGGGGCTAAGAGCCACGGTCAGGTCAAACTAATAGTAGAAGCACCTAAAAGGTAGGATTAGTATTATTATACTACTTTTGCTTGCTTCTTCTAAGATCCTTTATTTCTAGCCTTTAGTAAGTATTTACTAAGTCTTTGCTATAAGGGTTCTATACCCTAGACCTATAGGCCTCTCTATCCTTTTAGCTTATATTAGCTAAGGTATCTCTAGCTTCTCTAGTCTAGGTATCTAATCTCTTATAATTATTCCCCTTCTAATTATAGTAATCCCTATTATAGGATTAGGTATTATAAGTTAGCCCTCTATTATTATCCTTCTTAGCTATTTAGGGTAAATCCTAGTCCTTTAATTATCGCTACTATTATCTAGTATAATAACTATCTACTATGTATTTACTAAAAGATAGTAGAGCCCTTAGAGTTATAGATATAATAGCTAAGCTTATAGTCCTATTCCTTATAGTTCCTCTCCTTTTAGGCCCTTTTATGCTCTCTATCTAGGCTATTCTAAAGAGATTCTTAAAAGAGAATAGTTATCTTTATAATAACTTCGTTTTTTATCCTATTATCCCCCTTCTAAATAGGCATATTATAAGGCTATTAAATAGGTTAGATAGTAACTACTATTACTAATTTATTATATCTACCTCCTAGTAGGTAGCACCTACTATAGTAAATAATTACTATTCTTTGCTATCTAAAGTTATATCTACTTTTATAATAGTTTAGCAAGGTCTCTTTAGCTATCTATAAAATAATAGCTTTTTCCTACCCTAGGGTTAGTTCTTTTCCCTCCTTATTATACTATATTATTTAATAACTACTTTTATATTATCTAAGCCCTTTATTAAGCCTTTATAGACCCTTTCTATCTTTTAATACTTCTTTGAATATTATAAGCGCTAAGAGCCTTATTAGCTAGTTCCTCGCTAAGTATAGCCCTACTAAGGCTAAGCTTAGTAATAGTAACTATTAGTATAACTAGGCGGGTAGTAGCAAACCTTATATTAGCTGCGCGCTATAGCTCCCTAAGAATGCCTAGGTTATCTACGCCTATTAATATAATATTAATTATATATATATATTATACTAGGTTTATAGTATTAAGTGCTATAGGGTGAGTTTAGTAATTATTTAGGGAAGGTATAGGCTAACTTTTCCTATCTCTAGATTCCTACTTATCTTATTAGTATTACTTATTTCTATTAGAACTAGGTTAAGTATTATCTCTATATAATTACTACTAGCTAGTATTAGTAGTATAAGAACTTCTATATCTTTATAGCTATAGAGTAGGAGCAGGAGCTTCTCTAATACCTCTATAACTAGTTAGTAAACCCTACTAGTCTTAAGCCTAGTTCTAAGAACTATAAGAACTAACTCCTCGCTATAGGTATAGAGGAGAGTATAGCTTTATATACCTAGGTATATCTATAGGTTTCGCTTAAGGTAGGTTTTACCTTATAGTTAGTTTTACCCTTTTATTAATCTAATATATATTTATAAGCAGCTTACTAGGCTAAGGATAAGGTTTTAGTTAAGGAGATTATAATATAGCTTAATAATACTCTCCCTACTTACTTATAAAATAAGACTTATATCTTTAAGTAGGCTACCTCTTTTAATAAGCTTATTAATATCCTAATAATATAGCTTTTAAAGAGTAATACCTATATATCTATACTTCTTTTATAGGAGCTCTTAAAGGTTTAAGGTTCCTATATGCTTTATAATACTTATTACTAAGCTCTTATTACTATCTTTAAGGTTATTAGTAGTAGCCCCGCGCCTCGATCTAATTCTCATAAGAAGGTTAGTAATAGCTTAGTAATAGCTTAGTAATACTAGGTTTATAGTAGCAAGGAGGATAAGTCCTTAGCTATAGAGGATAGTAACTCTAACGATGCTATAGAGAGTAATAATTAGGGTAGTAATAGTAGTATTACTAGTAATAGCTTAGAGGAAGAGAGCGAGGATAATAATAATAATAACGAGGGTAATAATAATAAAGAGGGTAATAGTAATAATAATAAGTAGTAGTGCTAGTAGAACTTCGGCGAACGTGTAGTGGAATTCTATAGTAGTATAAGGTTAGATACCTATAGGGTTTATATTGCTTTTATAGGG
>JAOQIF010000558.1:0-14994 GCA_026260285.1 Colletotrichum sansevieriae | reverse complement strand
CCCCCCCCCCCCTCTTAGTATTTCAGCTAACTTATAGTTAATTAACTTTTCTTATTATTCTATACTACTCGTTATCCTACTTATAATATAACTTATGCTACTATTTCTTAAATCTAGCGAGGATTCGCAAAGCGTTCGCTAAGTATTCTTTAGGCTCCTAGGTATTATATTCTACTAGCTAGCCTTTCTACTTAACTAAATATAGGGGGCTTATTAGCGCTTCCCTTTATAATAAAATATCCTTAACTTCTTATTCTTCTAGGTCTTTTTTAAGGTCTAGGAGCTACCCCTTAGCGAGCTTTTAGCTATATTATAGCTTAAGCAGAGTAATAGAGAAGATATTATATGCTCTATTATACTTCTCTAGAAGTTATACTCTATAGGTATTAAGGCTTATAACTTCTATAACTAGTATAGGAATAAATCTTAGGGCGAGCTTTTGCTAACCCTTTGCAAAACGGAAGTTCTTTATTAAGAGACCTATGATATCTCTAATATTATATAATTATACTTTTCTTCTAGTATTTATATTCTTAGCTTATACCTCTATTATATATTACTAGTTCTTAGCTATTCTTTAGCAAACCTCTATTAGCTTCTTAAGCTTTTTAATAACCCCTTAGGTCCTAATCTTTATATTTAGCAAGTAGTAGTTAACTATTCGAGGGTAGTATCCTATAAAGGCTTTAAATAAGGATATGCTAATAGTAATATATTTGCTATTATTATTTAAAAATTCAGCTTTAACTAATCATATTACTTATTAGTTATATAAGCCTTTGCTAAACTTTATAAGATATATAATTAAGGTTTAGTACGTTCTTTTAGTCTAGCTATCTATCTATAGATACTATATAATAGAGATGCGCCCTTTTATATCTCAGGCCGTAGTCTAATCTCACTAGAACTAACTAGTAATTAGTTTATCTTAGTTACTAATAATAGCCTTAGGCGTGCTATATTAGCACTTAATCTCTTTATATAGGATCCTCTCTAAACCTGTAGTATCTAGTTACTTAGTTATTACTAAGAACTATATTACTTTAGTTATTTAGCATATAACTACTAGAATTGCATTATAAGTAACTCTATTATCTTAGCGACTTTCTAGCAAGTGTACGGAACAATGGCGGGTGCAGGATGCAGAGCTACGCTATCAGCAAAACGCTAGCGAGTTAGGGGCGGATAAATATACCTTAGCGAAAACTCTATAAGCTGCAGACTTAGAAGGTTAAGTAATAGTTTAATATAATAACAGATATCTACGTTTTAATATTCTAGCCTTTCCTAGTTTAAGCCTTTAGCTATACTCTTATAATTCTATTACTTCTACCTCGATTTAAGAAACTAGTACTAGTTAGAATATCTAAAGCAAACTAGTAATAATATATTAATAATTTAGTAATAGAGTTTAATTATAATAAACTCTAAGCTAGGTATATAGAATATAACTAATAGGGTCTTAGCTAATAAGATATTAATTATTTACTAAGCCCTAAGATATAGGGAACGTAGCGCAGATACTATGCTAGGGGAATAGATAACCCTAGTAATAATATAGCAGGAGGAATAACCCCGAGGGGTTAGGCTAGGTCCTAGGTAGTACTAGACTAGGCAGACTACCCCTCGAGGGGCGAATAGATAGCAAGTAGTAGCTAATAGGGCATCCTGCCTAGGATACCCTAAGAAGCTAGTATCTCTAGCATCCTTGCCTAAGCTATAGGGTTACTATAGAAATAGTAGGAGAGCCTTAAAGAGCAGATATATTTATAATAGTAGCGATATAAGGAATAAACTACTACCCTATTATAAGAACTTGCTAATTGCTTAGTATTAAGATATTTATAGAGAGAATATAAAAAGCCCCCTATAGATAACTACTATACTATAACTAAGGACTTTACTATAGACTAGGTTAGTAACTAGATCTAAGCAGTTAAAGATAGAAACTAACTATATGCTAGTAATATACTAGAGCGGTAGGTCTAATAGGCGCTTATAAAGATAAGCCTATCCCTATAGACCTAGTAGTAATACTATAGGACTAGGCTAGAAGGAGACCTAGCATAGGCTAACTTTATAGCATTTACTTACTAATAGCATATTAACCCCAAGCTTTAAGAGCGAAGATACTACGAGAAGCTAGATATAATAAAGCAGAAGGAGATATAGTTATTAATATAGTTCTTTACTAAATAGTTAGCAATATATTAGGACCTAGGTATAGTTAGTATAGAAGATAGTAAGTCTAAGGCCTATATGCTTTACTTCTAATTAGCCCTATTCCTATGCAGGGAACTTAAACGTTAGAAAGTTAAGATATAGAGGCTAAGAGATATAGCTATAGAAGCTGAATACTTATAGGAGATATATTACTAATAGGGTAGCAAACCTCTATAAAGCAAAAGCAAGAAATAGCATATAGGGGAAGAGCATAATCCAAGGGGGTCCCTAGTAGCAAGGTTAAGTTAAAAGGTAGGCTAGCAGGGTTCTAGCTAGAAGATAATATAGGGTTTATAGAGCCCGATGCCTTACTAATAGGTTAGTAGCGCGATATAGGGATTTAACTAGAACGGGTCTATATCTAGTCCTAATATATAACCTATAATATCTAATTATATAATATGCTTTAGCTATAAGCATAAGGGGTATAAGAGGGTAGACTACCCGGATAAATACGCGAGACGGAGCGCGAATAAAACGCTAGTAGGATACTAAGTACTTATTAAAAAGGCGAGGGTTAATATAATCTAATCTATATAAGTTAAGGAACTCGATTTATTAGAAAATAAGTAAGCTAGGGGATTATATTAGTAACCCCTGCGCCTAAATTAGAACTAGATACTCTCCCTAAGGGAGCTATTATAAAGGGATAGGCAATTATCCTCTAGAATATTACTAAATAAGAAGTAGGAATAGATATAGATTCCTATTCCTAGGTTAATATTATTAATAGTTAACTAGCTAAGTCCCTATAACTATAACCTATAGTAGCTATCACCCCTATATTAGAAGGGTTTAATAGGTTACCTATAATAGGCTAGAATATATACTAGTTAATATTTTTCCTTATTAACTTAGGAGGAGAAGCAAGGAAGATATAGTAACTCTTTACTAAAGCCCTCCGACCTAAAGGAGCAGGAGACCTCCTCTTATTATAATACTCAATAGGAAGAGAGGGTATTATAATTAATACCTAGATAAATACCTAGGAATATAAATACTTTAGTATTACTAAGCTATTAGTATTCGCATAAGAGATCGATAAGAATAGCTAGAAGGCTTATATTATATATATATATTAGTGAATATCACCCTCTATAAGCTGCTAATAGGGGCTCTAGAAGAAGAAGATACCCTAGAGGGCGATATAGAGTTACTACTAGAGCTATTTAGTAAATAGGTAATATTTCATAAATAGTTAGCGAAGTAGTACCTAGTCCTAGAGGGTATAAAATATACTATTAACTTAATCGAAGGGAAGAAACCTCTATATAGGCCTATCTACCTATTAAATAAGTATTAGTTAGAAGAACTTCGCTAATATATTACTAATAACTAAGCAATAGGGCGAATCTAACCCTTAACTAGCGAGGTAGGCGCCCCTATCCTTTTTATGCCTAAGAAGGATAGGTCCTTATGCTTTTATATAGATTATTAAGGCCTTAATAAGTTAATAATAAAGAACTAATATCTACTCCCTCTTATTAGCAAACTATTAGATAGGCTTCAGGGAGCGAAATAGATCTTAAAAATCGATATTTAAGATATATATTATTATATTTATATTAAGCTAGAGGATTGTTAGAAAATAGAATTTAGGATATATTATAGGTAGTTTCGAATATACTATTATGCTATTTAGACTTATAAATACTCTAGCTATATTCTAGGCGTATATTCACTAAGGGCTCGCTAAGCTACTAGATACTTATTATATTACTTATATAGATAATATTATAATTTATTCCGAGATAAGAGAGTAATATATAAAAGACTTTCTCTAAGTACTCTATAGGCTTCGCTAGTAGGAGCTCTATACTAAGCTTAGTAAGTATAGGTTTTACTAATAGCAAGTAGAGTTCCTAGGGTATATTATTATACTTAAGGGCGTATTAATAGACTAAACTCGCATCCGAGCTATTACTAAATAGAAGCTGCTAAAGATATACTAAGTGTAAAGAGTATGGCTAAAGGCCTAAACCAGGAAAGGCTAGAATGCTGAAACGTAGATATCCGTTATTATATTAGACTATTGCTTAACCTTCTAAGTTTTTCGCTTATAGAGTTTTCTCTAAGGTATATTTATTCGCCCCTAACTCGCTAACGTTTTGCTAATAGCATAGCTCTATATCCTATACCTGCTATTATTCCTTATAATTACCCCCCCTTTTAAAGCCTTAGTCCCTAAGGCGTACTAGTAGGGTAATATAGCTCTACGTTGCTAACTATAGGGCGATAGTTTAGCGCCTTTATTATATTATTTACTATTGCTCCTTCCTGCGCCGGATTTGGGCCACTATAGCGAATAACGTATTTTATTTTCTAGCGGTTTATATATTTTTGGATTTTAAGTATTAATATTATTTTTTAATTAGTTACTAATAGTTATATAACCGTTTAGCAGTATATAGCTAGTAATTATTTAGCCTTATTACCTAGCAATACTGATTATAAAAGGGCGTCTACTTTTCGAGGTCTCCGATCTAGCTAGATTTTTCCTACTTTAGTATCTCTTTTTTAACTCGATAGCCTTTATTATTTTTCTCTTTATTATCTATTCTACGAGCTTTTGCTATAATTATTAATTTCCCTATTTCTTCCTTTTTTAGTTTATCTCTTTCCCTATCTTTTTACTAATCGTTCTCCGCAATATCTCATATCGCGCATATAGGTGTAATACTCGCTAAGTATTTATATAATCCCGAGGTCCTTTCTAGCGACCTTACTAGTAATGCTAATAGTAGCTATCCCTATCTTAGCTATCTCTATAAGATATATTAAGACGTTATTAACCTTCACTATATATATAGTAAATATATATAGAAGTGCGTCTATTATAACTTTAATAAAAAGAAATATACTACTATAAGTCTCTACTAGTTTGCTACTAGGTTGCTATATACTAACACCTAGTAAGTTCCCTAGGAGCTTTAGGGCGTAGCCTAGATAACCTAGAATATATTCTACTAGATCTAAATTTAGGAATAGGAGGGTATCTTAACCCCTCTTTATTATTATTATATTCTTGCTTCTCTTGCTAACTATTTAGTAGTATAGAAATATATTACTAAGCTTATCTACGATCTTATTACTAGTAGTAGTAGCTATAATATAGAGTAGCTCTAACTCCAGGAGCTTGCTTCTATCTATAAGCACCTCGCCCTTAATATCTTAGTTTATATAGGCTATTACTTACTACCCCTTTGCTAATTATATCCTGCTAATAACTAGTTCTAGGTCGGTACCCTTTATAATAGTATTAATATCCTTTAGCGCCTAAATGCTACCTAGCTATTATATATTTATAATAATAGTCCTGCTATATACCTCTATAATAAGATCGATCGTCTAGTCGACGACCTTTTAATAAAACTAGTCCCTAAGTACCCTCGCGAGTATAATATTAACTCCTTTCTTAAGTTTAGTAAGTCGCTTTAAGACGACCTCCTTAAGTATACTTCTAATAATATTCCCTCCTACTTTATTACTATTATTAATACTCACCCTATCTCTTGCACCTTATATCTCTATACTCCTACTAAATATAGCTAAGAGGATAGTAATAATTTAGCAAAAAAGGCTAGAAGGGTTAAGAAGACTAAGGTTATTATTACTATCTCTAATAATAGCTCTAGTAACGAGTTGGGTAGCGAGGTAGGTAGTAGCTCTAGTAGAGAGTTAGGTAGTGACTCAGGTAGTAAGTCTAGTAGTAAGTTAGCAGGTAGTCGGTCTGCAGGCGATAATAATAGGGATACTAGTGATATTAGTAATACTAGCTTAGCAACTAGTTGCTATGGTGCTATTCGTAGTTATAGTAGTTAGGGTGCTCGCGCCCGTTGCTATAGTTAGAAGTAAATAACTATTTAGATAGTTAGCTCCCTCCTTTTTCTTATAGGATAATACCCTTCTTTTGCTATAATATTAGTAATAATTCGCTACTTAATATAATTAACGTTTTGCTTCTTAATTTAGCTTCTATTCTATAGTCTCGTGATTTATAATTAGCAACTTATTGCTATAACTTTGCAACTAATTATCCTACTTCTTATAAAACCTCCTATGCTATCTATCAAACTTATAAATAGCTTCTTGCACGTTTGCTAAGTTCTCTATAGGCTCCTATGTATTATATTCTATAGGCTATCCTGCCTGCTTGACTAGATATTGCATATTATTGCTAATATTTTGCTATATAATAATCTCTTTTACTTCCTATTCCTCTAGCTTATCCTCAAGCTCTAGGTATATAGGCGAACCTTTGCTACTTGCTCGGTAGTTATCCTAT
This sequence comes from Colletotrichum sansevieriae, assembly GCA_026260285.1. Taxonomy (NCBI): domain Eukaryota; kingdom Fungi; phylum Ascomycota; class Sordariomycetes; order Glomerellales; family Glomerellaceae; genus Colletotrichum; species Colletotrichum sansevieriae. Next base: position 8,486 of record JAOQIF010000558.1, on the reverse strand, counting down.
AGTTCTAATAAGGTAATAGAGAATATATTATATATCTATTAGTACTATAGTAGTAGATAGACCTTATATACTTACGTACTAACTAGTTTTATAATAGCTACCTATATAAACCTAGGTACTAGTTTCTTATTCTTAAACTAGAAGTTCTTTATTAATAGCTTGACGACCTATCCCCGATAGTAGGTCTAGTCCTTATACCTCGCGTTATAATACTTAGCTTATACCTTAGTAGCCTTTTGCTACTATTCCTAAGCCCTCTCGCAGAGTCTTGAAATATATTCGATTCGCTCCCTTATGCCCTGTATTATAACCCTATTTATAGGAGCTATATATTCTATATAACGCGGGTAGTAACTATATAGGGCCTCTATTAGCAAGTAGGTAGTAGTGCTATAGTAACTATTATTATATGCAAACTCCGCCTCACGTAGCTAGACTGCCTATTCTTATAGTAAGTCGCTAGCATATACTTATAGATACTTTTCTAACGTCTGGTATATCCTTTCTAACTACTTATTAGTCTAGGGATAGTATATAGTAGAGAGGTAGCGCTTAATAGCCCTCTCTCTTATAGACTCTTCCTAAAATTAGCTAGTTAGGAGCTTATCTTAGTTGCTAATAATGCCCTCTGGAGTATTAAAACGGCATTTAACCTATTTATAGATAATCCGCGCTAACTTAGTAGCTATTAGCTGCTTTGTTATCGGGATAAATATAGTAAACTTAGTTATTTAGTATATAATAATAAGAACTATATTATATTCTCCGCCTATATATTAAGAGCTTACTAGTAATCTAGTAATAAAGTCTATGCTTATTTCCTAGAATAGATATATAGGTAAGGGTAGCGGTTATAATTTCTTATAACGCTTATGCCTTAGAACGCGGTTCCCCTAGTATATATAGCACCCTATAATATAATTATATATATCTATAGCTAAGTTTAGATAATAGAAGTTCCTTGAGATTAACTCAGTAGTCTTATTTACCGCTATATAACCCGCCCTATGGTTATTATAGTATTAGCAAAGGATCTCTAGCCTTAGAGACCCTTCTTATAGTATCTCTAGCTATTCCTTATAGAATAGGGTTCCCTAGCTATTAATTATATAGCCCTTATAATCGCTAGCTAGTCTATATACCCTCTCTAATTATATCTAGTAATATAAGTCGTTAGCCTATAGTCTATAGATAAGATTCTCTATTACTTTAGAGAGTTGCTAACTATCTGCCGTTTCGCTTATTATAAGCTCCCTTATAACCTAATATAGGATATACTACTATACTATAGTAACCCTAGCTCTAAGCGAGTCCTCTTAGTTAATAACTTCTCGCTAAGTATTCTCTATATTACTCCTTACTCTTTAGCATCGGGTTATTATAGCTGCTATAGTTATAGTAATATTAGCGCGCTATAGAGCGCGATACTAACTAGAGACCGAGGTATCTCCGCCCCTAGAGCTATCTATCTAGAAGGGGTACCTTATACTAGCCCTTATAGCGTTAATAAATACTTTTGAGGTCTCTATACTACCTTATAGTATAGTAATACTTATCTAAAGGTCTACTAGTAGTTTGCTAACGAGCCTTAGCTTCTTTGCTAGGGTTAGGAGTATATTATTATACTTTACCTCCCCCTCTATATAGTCTAGCCTCCTAGATAGACTATCTACTAGGTTTATAACCCCCGACCTATGCTCTAGGTTAAAGTTAAATACTAAGAGTTTATATACCTACCTAGTTAGCCTTCCCTAAAGGTCCTGCGCAGGCGCGCTAATAACTCCCTTTAGCGCCTAGTAATCTATTAGGACTATGAACTTTTTTAATATACCCTAAAGGTAATAAGCCTAATAGTCTAAACTCTTAACTATAGCGAGAAGTTCCTATTAGCCTGCTCCCTAACGTTGCTCTATATTACTAAGCTTCTATAAATAGTAAGCAACTAGTTGCTACTAACTATTAATATACTATAATAGGATGCTAGATATAGCCTTTATAGAAGTATCTATCTTAACCCTTATCTCGTAGGTTAAGTCCTAGTATTAGAGAATAGTTACTAAGCAGAAGGCAGCTTAAAGCTACTCGAAAGCTTATTAAGCTTCTTCTAGCTAGTGAAACTCGCTCCCTTTCTTATTATTCTTGCTACCCTTTAATAGGGATATTATTAGGGCTATAATACCTAAATATCCCGTAATAAACTTATAGTAGAAGTTATAGAATCTAAGGAAGACCTAGATATCTTAGTACGCCTTTAGCAGCTTCTATTTAGTAATAGCTCGGATGCGAGTTTAGTTTATTAATATACCCTTAGGAGTGATAATATACCTTAGGAACTCTATCTACTATTAGTAAAGCCTATATTTACTAAGCTTAGTATCGAGCTCTTACTAGCGAAGCCTGCAGAGCACTTGGAGAAGGTCTTTTATATGCTGCTCTCTTATCTCGGAGTAGACTATAATATCGTCTATATAGGCAATACAATAGGTATCTAGTAGCTTAGCGAGCGCTTAGTAAATATATACCTAGAATATAGCTAGGGCGTTTATAAGTCTAAATAGTATAATAGTATATTTAAAGTGCTTATAATATATCCTAAATGCTATTTTCTAGCAATCCTCTAGCTTAATATAAATATAGTAGTATATATCTTAAATATCGATTTTCGAGATCTATTTCGCTCCCCGAAGCCTATCTAATAGTTTGCTAATAAGAGGGAGTAGATATTAGTTCTTTATTATTACCTTATTAAAGCCTTAATAATCTATATAAAGGCGTAGGGATCTATCTTTCTTAGGTATAAAAAGGATAGGGGCGCCTGCCTTGCTAGTTAAGGGTTAGATCCGCCCTATTGCTTAGTTATTAGCAATATATTAGCAAGTTCTTCTAACTAATACTTATTTAATAGGTAGATAGGCCTATATAGGGGTTTCTTCCCTTCGATTAAATCGATAGTATATTCTGCACCCTCTAGGACCGGGTACTGCTTTGCTAACTATTCGATAAATATTACCTATTTACTAGATAGTTCTAGTAATAACTCCATATCGCCCTCTAGGGTATCTTCTTCTTCTAGAGCCCCTATTAGTAGCTTATAGGGAGCGATATTCCCTGATATATATATAATATAAGCCTTCTAGCTATTCTTAACGATCTCTTATATAAATACTAATAGCTTAGCAATACTAAAGCGTTTATATTTCTAGGTGTTTGTCTAGGTATTAATTATAATACCCTCTCTTATTATAGAGTATTATAATAGGAGAAGGTCTCTTGCTCCCTCGGGTTAGGAAGCTTTAGCGAAGAGTTGCTATATCTTCCTCGCTTCTCCTCCTAAGTTAATAAAAAAGAATATTAACTAGAATATATTCTAGCTTATTATAGATAACCTATTAAACCCTTCTAATGTAGGGGTAATAGCTACTATAGGTTATAGTTATAAGGACTTAGCTAGTTAACTACTAATAATATCGACCTAAGAATAGAAATCTATATCTACTACTACTTCTTATTTAGTAATATTCTAGAGAACGATTACCTATCCCTTTATAGTAGCTCCTTTTAGGAGAGTATCTAGTTCTAACTTAGGCGCGGGGGTTATTAATATAATCCCCTAGCTTACTCGTTTTCTAATAAGTTAAGTTCCTTAACTCTTAAGGATTAGATTATATTAATCCTTGCCTTCTTAGCAAGTATTTAGTATATTACTAGCGTTTTATTTATACTTCGTCTCGTATATTTATCTAGGTAGTCTACCCTCTTATACTCCTTTTGCTTATAGCTAAAGCATATTATATAATTAGATATTATAGGTTATATACTAGGGCTAGATATAGACCCGTTCTAGTTAGATCCCTATATTACGCTACTAACCTATTAGTAAGGTATTAGGCTTTGCGAACCCTGCGTTATCTTTTAGCTAGAACCCTGCTAGCCCGTCTTTTAACCTAACCTCGCTACTAGAGGCCCCCTTAGGTTATGCTCTTCCCCTATATACTATTTCTTACTTTCGCTTTATAGAAGTTCGCTACCCTATTAGTAATATATCTCTTATAAGTATTTAGCTTCTATAGCTATATCTCTTAGCCTCTATATCTTAACTTTCTAATATTTAAGTTCCCTATATAAGAATAGGGCTAATTAGAAGTATAACATATAGGCCTTAGACTTACTATCTTCTATACTAACTATACCTAGGTCCTAATATATTGCTAACTATTTAGTAAAGAATTATATTAATAACTATATCTCCTTCTGCTTTATTATATCTAGCTTCTCGTAGTACCTTCGCTCTTAAAGCTTGGGGTTAATATGCTATTAGTAAGTAAATGCTATAAAGTTAGCCTATGCTAGGTCTCCTTCTAGCCTAGTCCTATAGTATTACTACTAGGTCTATAGGGATAGGCTTATCTTTATAAGCGCCTATTAGACCTACCGCTCTAGTATATTACTAGCATATAGTTAGTTTCTATCTTTAACTGCTTAGATCTAGTTACTAACCTAGTCTATAGTAAAGTCCTTAGTTATAGTATAGTAGTTATATATAGGGGGCTTTTTATATTCTCTCTATAAATATCTTAATACTAAGCAATTAGCGAGTTCTTATAGTAGGGCAGCGGTTTATTCCTCGTACTACTATTATTATAGATATATCTACTCTATAAGGCTCTCCTACTATTTCTAAAGTAACCCTATAGCTTAGGTAAGGATGCTAGAGATGCTAGCTTCTCGGGGCATCCTAAGCAGGGTGCTCTATTAGCTACTGCTCGCTATCTGTTTGCCCCTCGAGGAGTAGTCTGCCTAGTCTAGCGCTACCTAGGACCTAGCCCGACCCCTCGGTGTTATTCCTCCTGCTATATTATTACTAGGATTATCTATTCCCTTAGCATAATATTTATGCTATATTCCCTATATCTTAGGGCTTAGCAAATAATTAGTATCTTATTAGCTAAGGCTCTATTAGTTATATTCTATATACCTAGCCTAGAGTTTATTATAGTTAAACTCCGTTACTAAATCGTTAGTATATTATTACTAGTTTGCTTTAGATATTCTAATTAGCGCTAGTTTCTCGAATCAAAGTAGAAGCAATAGAATTATAAAGAGTATAGCTAAAGGCTTAAACTAGGAAAGGCTAGAATGCTAAAATATAGATATCTATTATTATATTAGATTATTACTTAACCTTCTAAGTTTTTCGCTTATAGAGTTTTCTCTAAGGTGTATTTATTCGCCCCTGACTTGCTAACGTTTTGCTAATAGCGTAGCTCTGCATCCTGCACCCGCCATTATTCCTTATACTAAGATATCTAGGTCTTCCTTAGATTCTATAACTTCTACTATAAGTTTATCGCAGGATATTTAGGTATTATAGCCCTAGTAATATCCTTACTAAAGGGTAGCGAGAATAGTAAGAAAGGAGGTGAGTTTTACTAGCTAGAAGAGGCCTAATAAGCTTTTAAATAGCTTTAAGCCGCCTTCTGCTTAGCTACTATTCTCTAATACTAGGACCTAACCTATAAAATAAGGGTTAAGATAGATACTTCTATAAAGGCTATATCTAGTATCCTATTATAGTATATTAATAGTTAGTAGCGACTAGTTGCTTACTATTTATAGATACTTAGCAATATAGAGTAATATTAGGGAGCAAGCTAATAGGAACTTCTCGCTATAGTTAAAAGCTTAGACTATTAGGCTTACTACCTTTAGGATATATTAAAGAAGTTTTTAGTTCTAATAGATCACTAGGTACTAAAGGGAGTTATTAGCGCGCCTATATAGGACCTTTAGGGAAGGCTTGCTAGATAGGTATATAAACTCTTAATATTTAATTTCAACTTAGAGCATAAGTTATAACTTATAAACCTAGTAGATAGTCTATCTAAGAGGCTAGACTATATAGAGAGGGAGGTAAAGTATAATAATATACTCCTAACCCTAGTAAGGAAGCTAAGGTTTATTAGTAAACTACTAGTAGACCTTTAGATAAGTATTACTATACTATAAGGTAGTATAGAGATCTCAAAAGTATTTATTAATGCTACAAGGGCTAGTATGAGGTGCCCCTTCTAGATAGATAACTCTAGGGGTAGAGATACCTCGGTCTCTAGTTAGTATTACGCTCTATAGCGCGCTAATATTACTATAACTACAGCAGCTATAATAACCTAATGCTAAAGAGCAAGGGGTAATATAGAGAACGCTTAGTAAGAGGTTATTAATTAAGAGGACTTGCTTAGAGCTAGGGTTATTATAGCGGAGTAGTATATCTTATGCTAGGTTATAAGGGAGCTTATAATAAGTGAAATAGCAGATAGTTAGTAACCCTCTAAAGTAATAGAGAATCTTATTTGCAGACTATAGGCTAACGACTTATACTACTAGATATAATTAGAAAGGGTGCGCAGACTAGCTAGCGATTATAGGGGCTATATAATTAATAGTTATAGAACCTTATTCTATAAGGGATAGCTAGAGATACTATAAGAGGGGTCTCTAAGGCTAGAGATCCTTTGCTAATACTATAATAACTATAGGGCGGGTTATATAGGGGTAAATAAGACTACCGAGTTAATCTCGAGGAACTTCTATTAGCTAAACCTAGCTATAGATATATGTAATTATATTATAGGGTGCTATATATACTAGGGGTACCGCGTTCCGAGGCATAAGCCTTATAGAAAGTTATAACTACTACCCTTACCTATATACCCGTTCTAGGAAATAAGTATAGACTTTATTACTAGATTACTAGCAAGCTCTTAGCATATAAGTAGAGAATATAATATAGTTCTCGTTATTATATACTAAATAACTAAGTTCGCTATATTTATCCTGATAATAAAGTGTAAAGGTATCGAGGGGCTACGAACCACGGTTAGGTCAAACTAATAGCAGAAGCACCTAAAAGATAGGGTCTATATTATTATGCTACTTTTGCTTGCTTCTTCTAAGATCCCTTATTTCTAGCTTTTAGCGAGTATTCGCTAAGTCTTCGCTATAAGGGTTCTATACCCTAGACCTATAGGCCTCTCTATCCCTTTAGCTTATAGTAGCTAAAGCATCTCTAGCTTCTCTAGTCTAGGTATCTAGTCCCTTATAATTATCCCCCTTCTAATTATAGTAGTCCCTACTATAAGATCGGGTATTATAGGTCGGCCCTCTGTTATTATCCTTTTTAGCTATCCGGGGTAGGCCCCGGTCCTTTACTTATTATTACTATTATCTAGTGTAGTATCTATTCGCTGAATATTCGCTAAAAGATAGTAGAGCCCTTAGAGTTATAGATATAATAGCTAGGCCTATAATCCCGTTCCTTATAGTTCCTCTCCTTTTAGGCCCTTTTATACTCTCTATCCGGGCTATTCTAAAGGGATCCTATTATTTTCTTTCGAATAAGGGTAGTTATCCTTATAATAACCTCGTTTTTATTCCCCCGTTATTCGCCCTTTATTCAGCGAGCACTTTCTTATGCTATACCCTTATAAAGACTTCGTTTTTTTCATCCTATTATTTCCTTTTAAAAGAGGGCGGTTATCCTAATAATAGCTTCGTTTTAGTTCTCCCGTTATTCGCTCTTTATCTAGCGAGCACCTTCTTATACTATACCCTTATAATAACTTCGTTTTTTATCCTATTATCCCCCTTCTAAACGGGCGCGTTACGAGGCTATTAAGTAGGTCGGATAGCAACTATCGTTACTAATTTACTATATCTATCTCCCGGTAGGTAGTACCTATTATAGTGAGTAACTGCTATTCTTTGCTATCCGAAGTTGCATCTACCTTTGCAATAGTTCGGCGAGGTCTCTTTAGCTATTTATAAAATAATAGCTTTTTCCTACCCCAGGGTTAGTTCTTTTCCCTCCTTATTATACTATATTATTTAATAACTACTTTTATATTATCTAAGCCCTTTATTAAGACTTCGTAGAACCTCCCTATCTTTTAATACTTCCTTAAATATTATAAGTACTAAGAGCCTTATTAGCTAACTCCTCGCTAAGTATAGCCCTACTAAGGCTGAACTTAGTAGTAGTAACCGTTAGCGTAATTAGGCGGGTAGCAGCAAACCTTGCGTTAGTTACGCCCTATAGCTCCCTAAGAATGCCTAGGTCGTCTATGCTTATTGCTATAATAGTAATCGTATATGCGAGTTATACCGGGTTTATAGTATTAAGTGCTATAGGGTGAGTTTAGCAACCGTTTAGTAGAGGTATAAGCTAACTTTTCCTATTTCTAGATTCCTACTTATCTTATTAGTACTACTTATTTCTATTAGAACTAGGTTAAGCGTTATATCTATATAATTACTACTAGCTAGTATTAATAGCGCGAGATCTTCTATATCTTTATAGCTATAGAGTAGGGGTAGGAGCTTCTCTAATACCTCTATAACTAGTTAGTAAACCCCGCTAGTCTTAAGCCTAGTTCTAAGAACTATAAGAACTAGCTCCTCGCTATAGGTATTAAGGAGAGTATAGCTTT
>JAOQIF010000557.1:0-57525 GCA_026260285.1 Colletotrichum sansevieriae | reverse complement strand
GTCAGAAACATGGGTGCCATTTTTTAATTTTTTATACTTTTTTTTTTTTTTTTTTTTTTTTTTTTTTTTTTCAGGAACATTGTTTGGAAAGCAAGTGAGGACGTACCTGCTCGAGGAACCATGCCATCTGTTTAGTGGCTTTCCACTTGTGCTCGTTCGCGTCCCAGTACTTGTCCTTGATATCATGCTCGCTGGCGTCGAAATCTGTCGTGTACTGAACGCCGTAACTTCGTCGTGAGATTCTGGAAGCGATACCGACCGACAAGTCAGGAGCCAGATTTCCAAGAGTCAAGCCTCGAATGACAGCGCCACGGCTGATGGCGCTTCAGCTGTTTCCATGTGAGCGCGAACACTTTCAGGGCAGTCTCTGAGCTTACGGCTTGTTTCCAGAACCTTGGAGAATCTCGATTCCCTTTCCGATGATTTCCTGCAGCCAAGTCCGCAAGTACATGCACCTGCCGAACCCTCCGACAAGAATGATTTTCTGTTCACAAAATATTAGCTCAATTACGAACAAATTACGAACACATGCCGTATGTCGACCATACCTTCGGCTTTTTGTCCGTTTTCTTGAGTACTCTGTCGATCTGCTTCTTTACCAATTCTGCAGTCTGTTAAATGACTGGATTGAAGACAGTGAGCAAGTCGTCGCGATCAAGCACCATGTTCTTCTTGCGTTTGAATACGCGGTTTGAAGTGCCAGGAGCACGACTTTCAGCGGGCAGGCCGAAGAAAAAGTCGTCGTCCTGGCCGTAGAATCTCATCTTGATGCCATTCTCCCAGTCATCGTTGAGGAGCTTCTTCGCCTCGTTTGCGGGCACGTTATTCCAGGCCTCAGCCGTGACTTTCTTCTTGATTAGCTCCACGAATGCTTCGTCAAGGAAGACACCTCCGCAAAGATCGCCGTCTCCTTCGACGGCTTCGCGCACCACAAACGGATCCATGCTCTGGATCTCATAGCTGATGATGTCCACTGTACCACCTCCAGCATCACAGACTACGACGTTGTCGCCAACCTATGAGAGATAATCAGCAGGGGATCAAATATTCGGACAATCATAGCCATAGGCAAAATCCACTTACCTTAATGTTTGGTCGCTTACTTAAGTCCCGGACAGTAGCTAGAGCGGCAGCTTCGGGCTCGGAGACGAAAGACAAGCTGGTTTCTCCAGCACGGCGCTCATTCAGCAGACCAGTGCTCTCTGCAGCCTTACGCATGCGAGATTTTGCATAGTCTGGCCGAATAGCAGGGAGGGTAAGGACGACTTGGAAGCGACACATGTCGACGAGCTCTGTTCCAACTGAAGTCTGAATGCACTCGGTAATGTGCTTCCAGAATCGACTGAGATACTCGCTGATGACCTCGATGGGGTCCTTGTCTTCATCCTGTACGAGCTTTTTGGCTTTTGCGATTTGCGAGGAGTTCTTGACCTTCTCAGGAAGGTCCTTCTCGTCGACAAGAAGCAGCTTGAACCACTTGACTGGCTCCTGCTTTGCGTTGGGCGGAATGCCATAACCTCAAGTCACAGTGCCACGCTTTCCAGGGAAAAGAATTGCGGTTGGCGCTTTCTCCCGGTCGGAGTTGAGGTTCAGCTTTGACTCCCAACTGCTTATGACTTCAATATCTGTTGGCTGGCCAGAGTACGCCCAACTTGCGCCGGAGAAACTGTCCTTGCTGTCAGCTTATGATGTATACCAGGCTCCGAGAAGATACCTACGTTGTTCCGAAGTCGATGCCAATGATGATGGCGCTATCATCTTCTGCCATCTTCGCTACCGTCCTAAGTTGGCACTAGGTTGGGGCGAGGGACTGGATTAGAAAAAATTGTAGAGCATTCAAAAGAGCAGGAGACTTGAAAGACTTGGATCTGATAAGAAAACGGTGATGAGGCAAATATTCAAGAGTTGAGCGCCTAAGGCAAAGATACCTTATCTTGGCTATTGGTGGTGCTTGTGAAGATGGCGAAGCCTGAAGGTGAATGGTAGAGGAAGAGAAGGTTTTGGGGGAAGACAAGAGACGATATCAAACACAAGTAAAACGGGCCAACTTTAGGTACCTCTGAGTTCCATGGCAAGGATGTCGCGAGAACTTTGGAGCAGTAAAGGGCAAGCGCGAGTTGCAGGGGCTTACCAGATAGGGTAGTGGTGTCTGTCGCTCAATAGGTGCCTGAATGAGTTGGGAAAGACCTTCATATAAGGTACCTACCTTACCTGCCTTAAGGCAAACCATCTGCCTAATTTAGCTGCGTCCAGATTTGGAAAGAGGTGCTTCCTGCCTCAGTATTTCAAGGAAAGTGGTAAGCCCCACGTGGGAGGTCTTTGTAATATTTGACTGCCTTCACAATCTCGGGCAGCTTTCTTCCATTTCCTTCCTCTGAACAACTTCGTCCTCCAGAGTCTACAACCTTTGCAACTCACATCCCAAAAGACAGCATCCAGCTGAGGTAGACAAGGCAAGTTTTTTTATCTCCAGTATCATTGGAATTTTTTTTTTAATTTTCTCTTCAGTAGCTCATCATTTTCTTGAGCAGGTAGACGAGAAATCTGTGTCTCTGCCGACCCTTTCACAGAACTGAAAGTTAGACAGTACCCAAGTCGATGAAAGGTAAACCAGATCCTTCAGAGCGCGATATAACAAGTATCTTATCTAAACATTATCACAGATGGCGAGTCTTCGAGTTTCCTAAGAGCAGCAGCTCCGCTCAATTATCAAACACAAACGCAGGAACAAACGCGGGAACCGGCAGATCCAAAAGCTGAGGAAAAGCATTTGGCAACTTAAGAAGACGAATGCAGACCTCACCTGCAAATCGTCTCTACTCAGGACATGCTTTCGGAAATAACTGCAAAGAATGCCAGACTGATCGGCGAATTATCAAGGCAAAGCAACACACTCAAAAAGTTGGAAGAACGGAACGCGAACCTTAATGATCAGCTCATGGGCGTTCAAATGACTGCACTAAGACGGAGAATGAGCTTATCAAGGCTCAAGAGCACACTGAAGAAGCCAAGGGCCAGCTATCACAGCTACAGTTGTCTCACGAGTCACGAGAGGGAGGTCAAGATGATTACCAAGAAGGCAGAGGATCGGCTGTCTCAACAAAATTCCCGTCACGAGAAGGAGATCAAGATGACTACCAAGGAGGCGGAGGATCAGCTGTCTCAACAAAACTCACATCACGAGAAGAATATCCAGAAACTCCAAGGAGACATGAAAATGCTCCATCGCGAGAACAAAAAGCTCAGTGTTCAGCTCATTCAGCAGAAAGCAGCCACGGCGAAGAACCAGTCACTTGCCAATTCTACCAAAGTTTCGGATGACACAATCTTGAATCTCTGGAAGAAGATGAGGTACAGCGTTGAAAACATGGCTGCTACAGTTCTAACCGGACGTCCAGTCTCGCGGGAAGTCCAGGACAAGCGTGGTAATCGATACAGCGCATTTAGCCGGTTGACAGACCGACAATTGAACGCTCTCCGGGACTGCGACATGGCATCCAGTGTTGTCGAGTATCTCATCTGGCAGATGCTGATAATGCGCATCTTCGACCCTGATCTGGAGCACGTTAACGGCGTCAGCTGGAGCGGCGTTGTCGGACAGTGTTTCTCAGTTATTCTCAAAGAGCTTGCAGGTAAGGTTCAGTAGCCTTTTCTTTCCATGCCTAACCGAAATACTGACAAACTGCCGGCAGACACTGCAGTCGGCAATGACTGCACTGCTAAGGCATTCTTTTCATGGAAAGCCGAAGGCGGTAAAATGATTGAGGAGATGATGGGCATTGACAAGGCCCAGCTTCGCCGCGTCGCCCATGAGGAGACGTCGGAATTTTCGCTATTCCTTCCCGAAGAGAGCAAGGCTACCGTCGACAAGCTTTACACCAAGCTCACCAGTATCCTCGAGAACGCCTTGGACCTCCAAATTATCTTCATGACGTCACGAGCCCATTTCAAGCTGGACTGGCCCAAGCGTTCACGACGTGGACACCCTACTCGATTCAATCCGAATGAGATGGATGCTGAATTGTGGCAGAAGGAACCTCTGGATAAGGCTAGCGCTGTCTTGCTGCGCATTTCTCCAGGCCTTATCAAAGTTGGTACCGCAGATGGCGACCACTACGGACAGGAGCTTCGACTGGTAAAGCAGCGCGTAGGCTGCAACTAAGAAACGTTGAGACAAGCGGCTGGCATGCTCCTATAACATAGGCACAGGGCATTTCGTTTTTGGCGGACACAGGATATTGCTGGGGCACGAAAGATGAGTCGCCCCGAAAGATGATGACAGGAAGGAAATAAAGACTTCGCCAGCAAAGAACGAGATAGATAGGACTCGAAATAAGTTTTGCTTTTTAACAGTTTGAAATATGACAACACTGTGATGAGATGTCCAACTCGGAAGCCGGTCATCGGAACCCACGCCGACGCCGAGTCGGTGCCGGCCGCCGATTACCATAGTCAATGGATATGACCATACCCCGGTCTCGCGTCACCAAAACGGCGCTTATCTCCGTCCACCTGCCCTTTCCTCCGGCGCCGTTGAAATGAATGTACCGAGATCCATCACGGATGGTCCCCTCACCAAGCGCGTCATAGAACAAACGGAATTCCCGAAGAACACCATCCCCGTGGAAATTTTCTCTTCTTTGCGCAACAGACTTCAGCCGAGGGATGAAGTCGCGACAAACTTGAAAGACGGCTGTTGGCTATGTTGAGTTCCGGCGGAGAGTTCCTTGACCTGGACCTAGAATGACTTCATCAACCGCTTTTCTAATCAATTGGCCTTCTCAACGGACTTCCGCGCGAACACTAGAGGTGGCGGGCGCATTCCAGAGATAACGATCTGAGATCTGATTTCTTTGGAGAGATTTCAAGCAGCAAAAGTGGACAAGGCGCGGCTTTCAAAGAATTTATTGTTCAGTTCTTCTCTTTTGTGTTCTACGACAGATGATGGAGTCTGCTGACGGCAGAGGTGACACAGACATGGACATGGGCGTGGCGACGGCTGCGGCTAGTCCCGGCGAGGTGGCGGCGGGAGAAGCTTTCAGCCCGCAGGACTCTGCTCTGAACTCTCCCCGGGATGGGCTCGAAGACGAGAAAAAAGGAAGGATACCGGACGGAGATGGGACGAGGTCGACGACACCTACACCGACACCGACATCGTCGAGTTCGGATTGCTAATCGCAGGGCCGTGGTAATGGAAAGGGCCGAGGGGGTATCTGGGAGTTAGTGGTGAGGGTAACTGCGTGGACACCAAAGAAGCTTCGATTTGACCCGAAAAACCCGCCTCAGTTCTCGCTGGCGCAAAACTTTCTTTACGCAGTGGTGAGTCGGCTCAGGTTGGATGGAATCAGTGCAGATACTAAGAGGCGCAGGCTGCGACTTTCACCGTCGCGAACCTCTACTACAACCAACCAGTACTAAACAAGATCGCAGAGACGTTCGACGTCAGCTTTGAGAGGGCGTCGTCGGTTGCGACGCTGATGCAGGCTGGTTATGCCGCGGGTTTACTCTTCATTTGCCCGCTTGGCGACATGGTGCGGCGGCGGCCCTTCATCTTGATCCTCATCTGGGCGACGGCGATGCTGGTGAGTCGTCTTGGAAACATTGGCATACACAAGCTGACTTCTACAGTGGCTCGGACTCTGCGTGACGAACTCCTTCATCGCCTTCTCAGCCCTCTCGTTCCTTGTCGGCGTCGCGACCGTCACGCCGCAGCTCATGCTCCCTCTGGTTGCCGACATGGCCCCGGCCAAGCGCAAGGCAAGCTCGCTTTCGATCGTCACCTCTGGGTTGATGCTTGGGATGCTCATCGCACGTCTGCTGTCTGGAATTGTGGCCAACTACACTTCATGGCGCAACATTTACTGGTTCGCGTTCGGGACGCAGTACCTCTTGCTGATCCTACTTTTCTTCTTCATGCCGGACTACCCTTCGACGAATCCGGACGGGCTGAACTATTTTAAGGCGCTGTGGACGATTGTGACGATGTTTTTCAGCCAGCCGATCCTGGTGCATGCTTGCTTGGTGGGGTTCTGCGTCAGCTCCATCTTCACGTCTTTTTGGACAACGTTGACGTTCTTGTTGGCTTCGCCGCCGTATGATTACTCTTCGCTGACCATCGGTCTCTTCTCGCTAATCGGTATCGCGGCGATTTGCGGAGGACCAGTGTATGGGCGGTTCATCATGGACCGGTACGTGTCGTTCATGTCTTCTGTCTTAGGACAGATAGTTATCTTGATCGGATGTGTTGTCGGCAACTTCACCAGTACAATCACAGTAGCGGGACCAGTCATCCAAGCCATTTGTATCGACATCGGTATACAGACAGCTCAAACAGCGAACAGTACGGCGATTTATACCATCAACGCGAAGGCGAGGAATAGGGTGAATACGGCGTACATGGTGTCGGTGTTCTGCGGCCAATTGACCGGTACGGCGGTGGGCAACCGGCTGTATGCGCAAGGCGGCTGGATGTACAGCGGTAGCGCGACTAGTAAGTCATTCTTGTGGTTTTCGTTTTCCTGCATGAGATAATCAGTAACTGACGGCTCATAGTTGGGTTCATCGGTTTGTCGGTGCTTGTTACCCTCTCGAAGGGACCCAGGGAGAAGGGATGGATCGGCTGGAGTGGCGGATGTCAGCTACGAAAAGCTGGAGTCGTTACTCTAAAACCGAAGCCGGTGTCGCCCGAGGATGGACAAGGGGCGGAGAGAGTTGTCGAAGAGGAGAAAACTTCGGCGGTGACCGGAGCGGCGGGGAGGAGGGCCGCCTACGACAACGTGCAGTTGACGGTGAACGATCGCCGGCGTGGAGTGGGGAAGTCGTCTAGCATGCAGTGCAGCTGAGTAGACTTTGGTGTCGAAGTATCTGCATCCGAGAAGGCCTGCTGTAAAGGGTTCCATTAGGTTGTATTGGTTGAGGTCAAACATATCAACTTGGGTGGTTTCTGAGGTTGCTTTGGTGGTGCTTTCCCGCTTTCTACTTCCATTCGCTTCTGTAGCAGTTCGCAACCCGCCCTCTCTTGCTTCAATCTCAGTTGTCCCGTGGCAACGGCAGCGTGCGGCATAGCGCCTGACCCCGGAAACAGACCCCGCCAGAACGCCCGCCAAGACCTATCATACTGAGGCCGGCCCTTGCAGAGTTCTGCCTGGACCACTACCTTAACATGTCGCTGGACGAGCGAGCTCCAAACAGGCGAAAATGGCCTTGAAGGATCAATGACAGACCTCAAGTCGCAGCCAATCTGCCACCAGAAGCCCCCCGCAAACAACGAGAAAAACTGGAACAGCAGCACCCGGCAACTCGAATGAGGCCCACCAGGATCACGTTTTCGGGTCCTCCAGGGCCACTGGGTCCCCGAAGTTCTGGGCGGGAGCGACCCGACCCAACCACCGAATGGCCAAGATCGGCAAGGCAACTGACTGGCTGAGCTGCACTGCGAAAAAGAGAACCAATTAGATGAATCTGGCCTTGGCCCATATTCCCCCCAAAAGAGGCGACCAGGATGATGCCGAGCTTTGCTTGCTTTGCCGCTCGTCTCACCCTCACCGACTTGTCCATCTCACCTTCATCTCCATTGAAAACCGCCTGCTCGAGCTGACGCAAAAGGGCGAAGCGGCGAGAAAAGTCATGTTGAGCTGCAGACCGCGAGGCGCCAGTACTTCTTCTCAACGGAAAACGCCCTGATGGCCCGCTTCCAGGGTCTCGATACGTCTAGACTCGACTCGTCCGACCTCTTTCGCTTCGACACTGTCGCTCTGCGCGATGACATCCTGATCATCGATGGGAGGACGGCCTCCAAAGTGGAATACGACGAATATGTTGTGTTCAAGAAGGACAGTGCTGCGCCGTCAGAGCTGGATCCGGATGACGAGGGTGGAGACGACGTTAGCTTCAAGCTCAATCACGACGATGAGAGGCCGGGTTACCAAATGCTAGACCTCGCATTTCGGCGCGGCTGGGTGGTGGATCACAATGTAGGTCGCTGAAGATTGTTGTGATGTCTTGATCAGAATGAATTGCTGATGTCGAACCAGGGCGACTTCACCCAAGACCCAGCTCGCGATCCGGCGCTAATCTTGGACGGCCGTGTGAGACGAGTGTGAGTGAACCTTAGGCCCAATGTGTACGATCCTCATTGACCGGCAACCACAGAATCTGTTTCCGCCGCAACAAGTCTTTTGATCGTCGAGAAGACGGCATCACCATGACTCCTCAAGACATGGACGCGCTGGACCTTCATCCAGCAACACTGCAGTACTCTCGCCGCGTCACAAACGAGTCTCGTTTTTGGTCACTGGACCAGAACAAATTGAGTGAGTGACGTCTCGTCCACGAGAGATCTACAGATACTTACTCTCCAGGCCTCATCCTCTCATTCTCCAGCAATCCCAGGACGCCATACGACTTCATGTCAATGACCTACGATGTTCGAAACCGCTTGACAACCCTCCTTGTGCGCCAATCGTATCACCCCCGTCAGCACAATCTCGAGAACCTCGACGAGTACGATCAGCGCCTTGAAGCTTGCCGCGCACACTGGGCTCATCCCTTCATCACGCCCGTTGTTCTCCTCCAAGTCCAGTTCATGCGCACCGAGGAAGCCGTCATGGAGAACATCAGCCATGTCAGGTCCTTGGAGTGGGAAGTCAGCAGCATCGCTGGCTTTGAAGCTTTTGAAATGGAACGCGAGCGGAGATCGAAGCTCATTCGTCGATTGACTCTCAACGCCAACAATGAGAAGCAACCCATGGTCGCAGGTCCCATGAGCATGGCGAACCTCATGAAGAGCGCGCACGATGTGCTCAAGGAGTCTATCAAGTTACTTGACACCGTTCGCTGGATGGAAAGAGTGGTGAAGCTGATGCTGCAAGCCGGCGACGAGCTCGCGCAGCGTATGTCGACTGGGGAGCTCAACACACGGTTGAAGGATCTAAGCGCTAGAAGTTTTGACGACAATGAGCGGGACAGACAATATGAGCAAGATCAGAACGATGAGCCCCCGACCGGGCCGCCCTCGCGCTCTTCTGCAAGCACTCGGCGAAGATCGGTGCCACCCGCCCCCGACCCGTTGGCCGACCCCCTCGGCAACCACTGGCACGAAATCCGACAGTACCTCGAGGGTCTACAAAGAATGTGCATGGGCTTGGAAACAGACCGTCGCATGTCTGAAGCCCGATGCCGCGCCCAGATCGACATCGTACGTCAACCTTGCCTCAAATCTCCTGAACTCTGCTAACATACCCAGATCTACTCCAAAATGGCCCAAGAAGACAACGTGCTCAATGCGCGTATGGCCGTCGCCTCCTCACGCGACTCCTCCTCGATGAAGGCCCTCGCCGTCATCACCGCGATTTTCCTTCCCGGCGAATTCCTCGGCACCCTTTTCGGCATGTCCATGTTTGACTGGCAAGCCTCGGGCGAAGACGCAGACAGCACCGACGGAAACCCAGAGTCCGGTTCCACGAACCCCAAGGACCCGATACCGGTCTTGAGTCACCTTTTCTGGGTCTATTGGGCTACCGTGATCCCTCTCACCGTCGGTATTCTATTCGCGTGGCGCGCGTGGTGGGTAAGCCAGGATCGCTATTTCAGGCGTCACCTGTCGAGGGAGCTTTCGGAGGAGCGGTACTGGACTTCTGACGGCAAGCCGAGGGAGCTGGAGCACTCTTTCTGGTGGGACTTCTTCTACCTGTCGGTTAGGCGGGACGAAAAGGCCACGCCGGCGGGAGATCCATACAGCACGCTCGATCTGTCGCCGAGTTTATCGCTGGACAAGGACGACATGCGCTCACCGCGAGAGACGACGGTCAAGAGAGGCCAGATTTCCTTCCTGAGATCCCAGAGTTTGCGGCAGCGCAATCAGGTCGCTGTTTGATGTGTGCGCTATGCGTAATACGTATTTATGAGATATCTGAAGAGCTTTGAAAACCTATAGAGGCATTTTGAGCGTTAATTCGGAGCTTGGGCGCGATTGTATTGTGCTTCGTCGTGTGTCACGTTCCCCAGCCAATGGAACATGAGTTATCCGGCATTGATGACCATGGGGATTCTCCAAGGCCCAGCGGACACCTGAAGATTGACCTCGTAAAATTTTCCCTGTCGCAATGCTCGTCTTGCCTCTTCCTGATTGCGTAGAACGAAGACATGGCAGGGTAGGGTGGGTCACTTTGTGCACAAGGGGCTTAGACGGTGAAATTGCTGAAGATGACATTAGCAAGCACGGTAGCTCAGGGGTAGAGCGCTGGGCTCATAACCCAGAGGTCCCTGGATCGAAACCAGGTCGTGCTATCTCTTTTGCAAATTTTCATTTTGATCCTTCTTTTTTAGTATCCCCCAGACACTTGAGAAGCTGTTCCACGTTTTCCTCTTATCTGAGACTCGGTTTGCAGGATGTTTCGAATTTTCCAAGTGTCTATATGAAATGTTCTGCGAACTCAGAAGTCACAACTAGTGGAATGAGCAGCTGACGAGCTGTTCCGCAGGTCGACATCAGCACCACGGGTCTCGATCATAAACATGGCCTACCTGAGGTCTAACTCCAAGTCTTTGTCTTTTTCTTTCTCAATACAAAAAGACCCATTGCTGACCATGCTGCGGGTCAACGTGATCGAAGTCATTGTTTTGCTTTCAACAGAGTCTTCTTGTCTTGACACCTTTGTTGGCTTTGCACAGACATCAGTTAATAAGAGATGGTTCTTCAATAACCCATCCCCTTCTCCATGAACAATGATGTTGTATAAAATCATCACGTAGCAGTCCAAAATAGTAATCAAAGTCAATGACTACCCACCAGAATTATTTAAGAGACTTTTCGCGCCTTGACGAGTCAAAATGTCCGACAACAGCCCCCGACAGAACGATACCAACGACACCAGCAATTCAACCATCGAACTTGCAGACACAACTCACCTAACGTCTTCATCTTCCTCTTCCTCAGGAATCATAGCAAACATGGTCACTGCCAGATGGGACGACCCAATCACATGGAAGTACACCGACTTTGATAACCTCCCCGAGATGTCACCGATACTTGGCCCAATTCCCGCCTATGTCCCCGGTTGGTCACCAACTCTACCAAACGAGGACTTAAACGAGATCAAGATCGGCGATTTGCATTTCAGCGACCCTGTGGTCCGCGATTTTCTTCTCGGCAGCGACGATTCTGATTTCGATCTCGGGTTTCCCGGTCTGCCGCTGTCGGATAAGGGATCTGTCGGAAACGTGGACATCAGTGATGTCGACTCTGACGACGAAAAACCCTCGGGACCCCGTAGCCTCCTTTTTAGCGCCGAGTTGGAGTTCCTTGTCCAGATTTCCGGCGACGCTGGCTCGAAACTGACCTCCGGTGACATGCAAGCATTCGAATCGGCTCGCCCCAAGGAGTATCGGACAAATCACCTCCACTTCATCATCGCCGAACGTCTCCAAGAAGCTGGCTTCTTCTCCGAAGGGTACTCGAAGGACGAGGGCATCACGATGCGTGGGAAATCCCCGATCAAGAAAACAAGCTCCAAGCAGGCAAATTCAGACAAGCGTGAAGGCCTCTGGACAGTGATGGTAGGCGACGAAGACCTCAAGCTCCCCGTGAATGCCCCCGTGGAGTACGAATCCTACGTCCAGACCTGGAAAATTGTCCGCATCCGCTCGCCTCTCATGTCCCACAGCCCAGAAAACATCCAAAAGTTCAGCTCCCTCGTCCAAACCCTTACAACCACGCCAAATCTTGTCGTCGGCTTCAACGATACCCCCCGCCTGCGCGTCAATGTCAAGCCTCAAGACAGCTTCGCCCTCTCCGACCTCAAGAAGCTCGTGAAACTCCTCTACGGAACCTCGCCGCTCCTCGACGAGCTTCACGCAAAATACTGCGGTCCGGGTTCCCTCGTCGCCCCTGGCATCGAGTTCGCGAACAACTTCAATTTCCTGCCGTACACGTATCTCTCTGATGCGGAATGGCGCGCCCCTGCCGAGGAAACGATCTTCACCCACGGTCCGCCGGTGGCTACGACCACGAAGATGCTCATGAAACCCGACGTTGCGCGCGATTCTGCCATTGCGAGGTGGGCGCTCAAGTTGATCGCGGCTTGCACGGACGTCGAGTCGGTGGTTGATGCCATGTCTATCCGCGTGATTGGCAGCGATGATGAGATCAGGCCGGTTCCTGGGGCGTATGACTTCTCGAACCTCCTGGACCCCGAGCCGGAGAATAGAACGGTGCAGTTCGCTCAGCACGCTGGAACACTAGATTTCGCCGCGATCGAGAATTGGATCAAGGTATGTCACGGCATCGTTTCGTTCTCTGTCAACGCGTCTAAGCAAATGTTTGCCCACCTCATGCGACTGATGGAATGGTTCCATAGTTCCTCGGGGATGATGACTGTTCATGACCTGCTCGTACAACTTGATCTCGAGCCTCAAGCAAAGTACTATCGTTCCAAGGGTATGAATCCTTTTGTGCCGGATCTCGAATATCTTCGTCGCATTCCAGCCGTCAACGTCAAAGACACCCCAGGTCTGTCTCCCTATTCATTTGGTGTTGAGTTCGAGTTTATTGTGCCGTATATGAAAGAAAAGATTGCCCAGGAGTCCTCTTCTGAGGATCTTCTCGGAGATATCCCTCGCACTGTCTCCCTTACACCGGCCACGTTCCCCGCTGGAGTTCCCAAGAAACCTCAAGAAAAGACGCCAGAAGAGAAAGCACCCCGCGCTGCTCCTGACAACCGCTGGGTTTGCGTCTTGGACGATCGCCAGCATAATATACTTGACTGGACCAATCAATTCGCCTTTGGTCCCATTTCGAACCATGTTTCTGAGATACTCAACAAGGCAGGTTATTTCAGCGTTACCTACGCACATCTGGGTGAAGTCGCTGAGTCTACCGGTGGGGATTGGAGAAAAGCGCTAGGAATCGTCGCTCAAGACCTCGGACGCCGTATCAACATCATGCCTGAGGTCAAGCCGAATTTCCAGTCGTGGTTTGTTACCCAGGATACAAGTATCTCAAACTTCCCCATGAGCTTGCTGGGATACTCAGGAGGCGTCACCGGGTGCGAGCTCAATACCCCCATTCTCCGCGACCGGAAAGAGGACTTCGAGAAGATCTTTGGCGTCGTCAAGCTCCTTCGAAGCCAAATGCGTCCGATGCTAGACCCCTCCTGTGGCCTTCACGTGCACGTCGGTAACATCCACAACTTCTCATTCCGCTCCCTCAAGCGCATACTCACATTGGCTTGGGCAGTCGACCCGATCCTCTCCGCTCTAGTCCATCCATCACGCGCCAAGAACGCTTACTCCACACCTTTGCGTACCGGGTCGGCGATCGCAGACAAGGAATTGGATGAACTCCCAGCATACTCCGAAGTCTGGACCGCGAGACCGAATAAGCCCCTATGGCTAGAGATGGAATCGGTCCTGCCGATGGAGAAGCTGCCAGATCGGCTACAGCGAGAGTTCTATCGTATCTGGTCAGCCAATACTCTGAGAAGTCTGAAGGGATGCGCAGAAACGAAATTCCTCATGCGTACCTCCATTGCCATGGAAAAGATCCAGCATCATGGCGACCTTGGTCCAGAAGCCGAGCATGCGGCTGTCAAAGATCAGGATTCCCGGCTTTTCAGCGGCACAATCGAGTTTAGGGCCCTCGAGGGGACGTTAGACCCGGTGCTCGTTGCCCACTGGGCGAAGCTAGTGATCGCGATCGTCCAGAAGGCGGAGTCCACTACCATGTGGGAGTTCTTCAAGATGATGGAGAAAATCTTGACGAGACATTCCAACGACGACGAACGTTTGAAATCCGTACTTGAGGTACTTGGACTGATGTCTGCGCATGAGTACTGGACTGCTGTCGCGGAGAAGAACCGAACATTGGCGGCGACCGACATCGTGACGCGAGACACTAAGCCGGGATGGGGTGAGGAAGAAAAGACGAGTCGTAGCTGGTATGAGAGAAACATTACCGTCGTTCCGGAGCTATCTGGAGATGCAGAAGATCAGATGAGGAAGGTACTTTCGTAAGAGGGTCGGGAGGGGGACAAAGGAAACCGGGTTTCGAGATTGAATCCAGGTGGTATTACAAATCCTGGTAGGCAGCAAACTGAAATTTTCCCCATTCAGGGTTTGACTTTTGCACAGTGTAGATGGAGAAGTACTGAAAATTTCTCATGGGGCAGGAGCCAATTTCAGCAAGAAGGAGCAACAGAAGGAGTGAGGGAGCAGCTTCGTCGGTTTGGAGTTGAGGCCAAAAGAACACCAGCTCACCCGCCGGACTCCCAGAATTTGATTTGGCCAAGAAGCCATAGAATGATACCAATCTATCATCACCCAAGTCCTTAAGTTCTTTCCCAATTATGGAGTAACCAACAAAAGTTGTGGTGTTTGTTCCCGAAGGAGCAAACGCTTGTGGCACACTGGATAGCGGGGTGCATCAAAGGAAGCCAGAACAACAACCCACACGAGTTAGTTGAAAAACGACTTCGCAAACGTGAGAAATCACTTCCAGGCGTCGTCTTGCATGTGTTTTGTAAGAGCCAGCAAGAGCCGCTGGCATGGTGACCCAGCCCCCTTCAGCTGGTTTGGAGGCCACCATAGATTGGGGGAGAACACTTGTGCCTTCCCTTTCCAACAGACAGGTGACTTTTCCAGGAGAAAGATCGATCCTTCTTTTTTGGGAAATAGGAGAACATCCATGATTCTGGGGCATGCATACTTTTGAAGCTATTTCCACGAACAACTTCTGTGTTCTGAGGCACGTCCATGACGCTGGCTGATCTGGTCATTTGCTATTAGAGACCCTTACCGCCCGAATTGGAACCTCATCAAGCCATCGTCAATTCAAATTTATCATGTAATCAGTGATCTCCTGTTCAGAATCTCTGTCTATGTTTGCTCTAGACTGGGCCGCTTTGTGCAACACTGGTGAAGCGGGGTAGACAAAGCAATTGCTGCCCCTGGCATCCTTCTTCGGAGCAGCTGCTTCTTTCTTAAAAGAAAATACCCATTGGTGCTCAGATAAGAGGAAATAGATTTAGGTTGGCAGGAGCAGCAGCCGTCGTCCTCATACTGAAGCTTGAATACTGGGGGTGTTCTTGACATCCTTCTTGCCAGAATTCTGATTCATACTTTCCTCTGGGCTTGATATGATGCTCCTTCCTATCCAAAAAGAAGGAAAGAGAGCTCATGATCATTTGGTTCCTTCCACTTCCAACCCAAGTCCTCTCCACCCCTCCTCAACCACATATAAAATCCCACCTCTCCTCCACCAGCCAACGATTTCTTCTTCTCCAACACACAACCCAACAGCCCATTCACTTCTATCCACAAACAAGTTCACAAGGCAAGACCTTTTCACTCCTTCCATATTCCATCTTTGACGCATTCACACCATTCCAACCCATCACCAACAATCACGATGGTCGCCAAGACTCTCTTTACTGCCGCTGCTGTTGGCGCTGCCACTCTCGGCATGGTCCAGGCTGCTCCTGCCACCACTGATGAGATCAAGGCTCTTGAGATCATCAACCAGGCTCGCAAGGAGGTTGGTCAGGCTCCCCTTGCCTGGGACAACAACCTCAAGGAGGACGCCCATCTCTGGTCTGGCCACTGCGCTCTTGTCGACTTCATGGACCATGCTCCTACCTCCATTCGCAAGGGCGCTGGCGAGCTCATCAGCATGGTTCGCACTGAGAACCCCAGCAATCCGAAGATCACCCATCCCCTTGCTGAGTCTGCCAAGATGTGGCTCAGCAACCAGGGCAATGAGCAGGCTTTTGAGGGCTTCATGTTCACCAACGTTCCTGGTAAGTTGTTTTCCCTTTGAACCAACGACTTCCCTCCTTCTCTTGCTGACATGAGTTCTTCACAGGTCAGCTTCTTTCAGCCAAGGCCACTCACATTGGCTGTGCCAGCTCTGGCGGCAAGGGTATTCGAACCCCTATTGGCAATCCCGACTTGCAGCTGTACCTCTACACTGTCTGCCGCGTCCATGCCGACATCGAGGCGTAAGTGAATCTCCCTGTCTTTGCTGAGGGCCATTTTCTAACCTCCTGCTCTTCTAGTGATGAGAACACTTCTCTTGCCTCCCGCCAGATCGCTGCTACCTCTGCTACCGGCGAGATGACCTACTACACTCCTGGCAAGGGTTCTTGCGGAAAAGACAACAACGAGGGCGACATGGTTGTCGCTCTGTCTGCCGCGAAGATGGCTAACGGAGCCAACCCCAACAACAACCCTCTCTGCGGCAAGCAGATTGAGATCCACGCCAACGGCAAGACCGCAAAGGCTACTGTGGTTGACACCTGCCCCCCTTGCGCTGAGGGCGACGTTGATGTCAGCCCCACTGTCTTCAAGTCTCTCATGGGTTCCCTCACCGCGGGCCGTGTACAGGGCGTCAATTGGGACTTCATCTAACTCCAGTTCACTAGGGGTGTTATGGTCTTGACATGGGAGTGCTGGGACAAGAGAAGTTACAAAAGGAAATTGCTTATGCATCGTTTGCGATCTGGGAAGAGAGTCTATCGTGGGTATCCGTGCTGCCTTGGGGCATACACCAGTCTACTTAGACAGATAGAAAACTTCTAGTGAAATCGCACAGTTCATCACATCTTTGATGCTTGTTGTGACATGTTTGTCTTTGATGTCAAGCTTTGATCCTTGAATGCCCCAGCTCTGACTTGATTTCTTCAAGTGACACTGAGGAGGAGATATAAAGAAAGTAGAAGCACAATGATTCTACATGTCTTGTTGGATTCGGAAGATCCAGCCTACCTATCAAACCAGAGGCCAGTCTGTTTGGGAGTCAGAGCAATGGGGAATTATTGTTGCAATAAATTCTTGAACTTGCAAGATTTCGAGTTCACTGATTTCTTAACTTTGGCCCCGAGTAGAAATGTCTGTCAAACACCAATCTTACAGTGCATCGCTCAGTGGAAGTGCTCGGTGAACCTTTTTTTGGTGAGAAGTGGGACCTGGAGCTATCTTTGCGCTAAGCCGCATTTAGGATTGGCCCTTGCGCAAGGTCGGAAAACGCCGACTGGATTTTTACGCGCCTCGTTGCTCCCCAAGCGCAATTCCAACGCGATCCATATCCACTTGCAATCGGCGCTCCCCTTCACCACAAGCATCATCAGCGCCCAAGCAACGTTTGCTGCTTGCTCCACCCAGCAACAATTGCAAAGCGCTAGGTAGCCCGATTGTGTTCGCGTATGCGCTGCGATCTCCGCACTCAACTTCCCTCATCGAGTTCGACGTGTCCTTCCCTCGATCAGCGCCTTGCGACGGCGTACAATGTCCCATTGAGTCTCCAAGCATCTCAACATGGACGCCCGATCGAAGCCGCAGGCGTTCCTGTCCACATACGCGCCGCGCATCCGAACCTACAACAACTCTCTTCTGACACCAGTCCTACAGAGTGCGGGACCGACGGGACCTACCTCACGAGTGACGAAGCGTGGAACGACCATCATCAATTACGCCGAGGATGGCTACGATGACATTGACGAGGATGATGATGACAGCCGCCGTCGCCCTACCGGTCTACGGAGCTTGAGGAGGGAAGAGACTGCCAACAGGCAGGATCTGTCTGAGAAGGCGGGCAAGGATACCAACGAGCCTGTTGAGGTTCAGGGCATCTGGAGAGAATGGTTTGGCAAGGGACGCCAAGTGCGCAACGACCAACAAAACTCTGCGCAAGCCGACCTTCCCTTGACCCTGATTCCTATTCGAATTGAGCTCGATATTCCGGCTTTCATTCCCCAGGTACCCTTTCCCTTGGGAGGCCACGCCGTCGACACGAGCCTCCCCCAGTATCGAACTCCAGAGATCACGCCTCCGTACCGGTTGCGCGACAACTTCCTATGGAACTTGCATGAGACGGTCATCACCACGGACCAATTCGCGCAGACGTACGTCCAGGATCTGGATCTGCCGAATCCTAAATCCTTCATACCCGAAATTGCGAAGCAGATCCGTACGCAATTGGAGGAGTACGCTGGCGTTGCTCTGCACCCGTTGTTTCATGCACAGTCGCAGAATCCGGGCAACAATGACGCGACCAAGACAAGCTCCGTGGCCAACCGCGACGACTCCCCAACTCCTGCTACCCGAGCCATCAGTCGCTCCGATACCCCTATGCAGAATGGCGGCTTGGGGACCCCGTCCAGGGTCAAGGAAGCGACTTCAGCACCAGACGTGACTGCACGGGCAAGTCCCGTACCAGTCGGATCCGACGACTACGACCACGACGATGCTTACCGGTGCATCGTCACGCTTAACATTAACCTCCAGTCGACCCTCTACACGGACAAGTTCGAGTGGTCTTTACTGCACCCCCCGGGAATGCCGGAAGCATTCGCTGCTCAAACGTGTGAGGATCTTGGGCTGACAGGAGAGTGGGTCCCGGCCGTCACCCATGCCATTTACGAGGCAGTATTGCGGTTGAAGAAGGAAGCTTGCGAAGCTGGTGGCCTTGTCATGGGATGGAACGGCCTTCGCGAATTCCCCAACGACGCCACGGCTGGAGCTGATGCCGGATGGCGTTACGACCCTGAGAACCTCGGAGATCCTTGGGAGCCCAAGGTGGAATTCCTCAGCAGGGAGGAGATCGAGAAGCGCGAGGGAGACAGGGAACGACAAATTAGACGACTTCGCCGCGAAACTGCTCGATTCAGCTCGACGACGGGCTTGGTGGGCGGCGTGCCATTTTCCGGCTTTGGTAACGTGGTAGAGGCCCCCGAGGAGGAGCGAATGGGCAGAGGCGAGCGATCCAAGAAGAAGCGCCGATTCCGCAGTCTAAGCCCCCTAGGCCGGTCTGGAACACCCGGCGGACGAGGAACGCCAGATGTGGGATCTGGATATGGCGCTGGAAGTGGCTTGACAGATCAGGAACGCATGTCATGGAGGTGTTGGCACTGCGCTCTTTGGGGCGCAAGTGTTTGGGCCGTGAGACCTGGCCCCGCCGGACCGAGAGTAAGTCTTGATGCTCCTCTGTGATCATGTTCACCCAGCTAACTCGAAACAGTCGCTATGCCAAAACTGTGGCTTGGTCTATGAGCGAGATGGCAAATTGCCCCGTCAAACGAAAAACATGCACCTTACTGTCATCAGAACAGCGTGATAGGTAACAGCTCGACCAGTCCCATGTGGGCTTCAACCGCACGTGGAAGGAAACGGAGTACGGCATAGTCTCACTCAATCAGTTCAGAGGCTTCGGGGAACCCTTGGCCCCGCGTCAATGTTTTGTGTGTATATGAAGCAGGGCGGAGGACGGTTCTGACAGGCGTTTACTGGGGATATTTGGGCCTCGACCAAGGCAGTCAAGGAGTCCGGCTGCGAGCCAGGTTGCGAGATATTCCAGCTGCTTTCGGGGTAATATGTATCGAGTTGCTGCCTCTCTGTGTGCATCATAGTGTAGACTTGCTGTATAGGGTCAATCAACAATCAACGCTCCGGCAAGTACTTTGTGTGGACAGCAATTTCTGGTGATTATTACCAACGGCTGGCAATGACGGTAGAGGCCAATAAAGGCCGGCGCCGGACAGTGTGCGAGTGAGGAATCGGCTGTAGACACTGTACCCAGCTTAGATTGGTTCCACCCCGTCTTGCCCCAGGAACTTCACCATTCTCCATCAGCTCCTCCGACATTTGAGACTGCATCTGCATTTCAATCGCCGCGCACCGAATCTCGGGCTATTCCCGCTTCTCAAATTTCAGCAGTCCACGGCCTTCGCCGCTCTGGTGGTCTGCCCCTGTCCCGGCCGCCAGTACGACGTCGTGGCAAGACAAACCGAATCGGGACGCCAAAAACACGGAGCCTCGACTTCAACCTCCGCAATCCGGACGCGCGCCTTACCTTTGTAGGAGTGTCGCCGTTCGACCTATCGATGGGTCCCCTACCATGACTTTACCCGAGTCTATGGACAATCTGACGCGTGTTCGCAGCTGGGCCGATGGCGGCTGGAGCTATCGGGCGGTACCTGCGACGCTCTGATGCCTGTCTGAAGCCTCCATGTCTGCGGTGTTCTTCGCATGGCAGATCTGGAACGGGTGGTGGGGCTTGGTCCCTCGCTTTTGCGCTCACGCCGCGAAATTCAGGGCGAGAAAATGCGTGTAGTCAAGTGACTATACTATCTCCACCACGGTTGCGCTGACCCAGAGATGAGAAGAGGCTAGAGGTGAAAAACCAGCAACTCCAAACGAGCATGGCTGAGTCTGCCCATCGGCTCATTGGGGCATGATTCGCAGGAAGAGCGTCGCCCGAGGCGTCCAACACTAAGCTTGGTCTCGCCCCTCGGGAACACCTCTTGCCATCTACGACACGCTGGGCCGGATCCCAACCTGGCCTTGTACCGATATTCACGGCGATTTGCTGTCCGCTGGAGGAGTTGGTCCAATGCATTCGCCTGCTTACCATACGCCGTTCGGGACAGACCCCGTCGTGCTCCACTGATGAGGCATGTCAATATTACAAGGCAAACACAAAGCCATGCGCGGGCGTTCAGTCACATCCCGTTCATTTGCGGCTTCGCTTCAGCACTCGCCTATCATCACGGCCGGCTGGTGCCGACGGCGGCAAGGTCTCACGTTCCTAGCCTCGATATGAGGTCGCAGATGTGTGGCGGCCGCACCAGCCATCCGTTGTCAGTCACCTGTTCGTGCCGCGCAGGCAGTGGTTCCAAACAGATGGGCCCGGGATCGAGAGCAGGACACCAGATGTGTACAACCTAATGATACTGGACAACCGACATAAGAGATTACGAAGCTCTGGCGGCTATTCTTCCCTCGTTGCCGAAGAGCTAGTCGGCTTTTTATCCGGACCTGATCGGCAGCCTCCTCCGCGTACCTGTCGTGAAGCTGCATCGTCTACATGTGCCGCAGCAAGGCATCTTACTTCTGGACTTGATATTCCCGGAACTGGCAGCCGTAAGTGGCGCGACGGCATCACAGGAAGCGGTCATCTTGAAGTCGCCAGTCGAAAATACAGATGCGACAGGTGCCGAGTGAGCAAAGCTCCAAAGACAGTCGTGGCGATGGAGATCTTCGTGGTGAAAATCTTCGCAACCATCTCGCTGTTGGGATCGACGATCGCTCAGATCTAATGTACTTGAGGATATTCGGACCCGCACGCTCCAGAGCTATGATTGACATGAGCCGTCAAGTCTAAGCCTATGGAGGAGAAGCTTGATCCTGAACAGTTGAGTCCCAGACGATCTCAGTATCTCGTCGACTTGAACAGGCATCGTCAAGAGCTTTGCCGATCACCCCCAAATCCAGCTTCGATCTGGACCCTGCCATGACTGGAGGCTGAGCTCAAGCTTCTCGTCCGTCGTTGCCCAGAGAGGAGAGTCCCGCACTTGTGGTTATCACGGCTAAATTCAAGGGCCCTCGGCAAGTTACCACGTGGAGATGATTAGGTCCAAGACCGAGAGCGGGTCCGTAAGACGTGCCAACCACCAGCCAAAGCCCAATCTGCAACGAGCCAATGTGACCAGTCAAATGGTGTGGTGGTACCTCGCCGCCTGGCTCTTAACGCTTGCACTATAGGAGCGTTCATTCGCCGCCAGATTGGATCAGGGCCACATTCTCCTTTCTGTAAACTGCTCTTGATCTGGTATCGAACCCGTCCACTTGGTAGGCATTGATTGAAGTATCAGTCAATTAATAACCTAATTTTCGAGCCAAGTTGGCCAAGCATATTGGCACCAAGGTTTTCAACGTCGACAGGCTTTGGGGCCCCTGAAACCACTCGTATCTCATGAACCTCTCTGGTCTTCAACGACAGCGTCTCAACTGATCTAGCAGCGGGAGAAGCTCTTCCCGCCATGATGTGCTGTGAAGGTTCGGCGTCTGACCCTTGCAGAGTGCGGGGAGCAGCTCCAAAAAGCCATTCGTCACGTATCTCATTTGAATATCACGCGAAGTAGTGGAGAGATTCGGACTTGAGCCGAGGAGTCTCACAATTCAGTTGCGTGTGCTGCGCAGTGGAAGTACTCAGGTCCATCGTACAGGTTGCCAGTGAAGTCAGGGTGGCGGGATCTTCGGGAAGCAACATGATCACGAGGTTGCGCCAACTTTCTCATGCCAGGGAAATGACTTCTCGTTTTCTTGCGATGATTTCCGTTCTTTTGCAGCGCTGTAGGCTGACTGGACGATTCTAGGCAGTCGTACTCGGCGGCTCTCCTCCGCGTTGGGCGCAGGGGGAATAAGTGCTCCAATGAGCTCAGCCGGGGTGCGTCCCCACATCGGGCAAACCACATTGTCCTTTTCGGACTTGATGGGGTCAGTTCCTCCGTTGAGAGGTGTGGCCAGCCGCATCGCCGGAGGTGACATCGTGTGTTGACCTCGTCCAGGCCGGGATCTTGGGCCAGAAAGGCACGCGTCGTGTATACCTCAATGTCAAATGTAGGCAGCCCAATTCTCCAACTACTCCCAATCCGGCAACACATCCGAACCTTGGCTCGACGACGAAGCATCATGATCGATCCATGGACGGAACGCTCCTGTCGTAAAGGCGCTGTCTCGTTCCGCTTGTGCTGAAGCTTTCGCCCTCGCCGGCCACCTTACGATGTAGCGGCATTCCCATGCCCGTGAAGAGATGCCCGCTGTGCCTGGATGCCTCCCGTACACGCCAGGTCAGCAATGTATGGATCCAGATCGTCTCGCGGCCCGGATGCCGTGTCTTGTGGGATCTCTTCTGTCTTGCCGACTGGGGCGGCTCGCCAAACCAACCGCTGGAGCTGAACGACTGAAGGTGCAAGTGATCCAACACTCATAGCCGACTGGCAGTTATGAGAGGCTTCCTCAAGGAATCATCCCTATATAACCCCCTCGTCCTCCACGAAAGGGAATACTCTCTTCTCTTATCCTCATCCCGATTATCCAACATTCTCTCTACCCCATCACCCCAGCACCACCACACCATTGTTCACGATGCAGACCAAGTTCGCCGCTCTCATGGCCTTCGTGGCCGCAGCCCGCGCCCAGCAGGCCTGCTCCTCTCAGACCGAGACTCACCCCTCGCTGACATGGCAGAAGTGTGCTGCTGGTGGCTCTTGCTCCAACGTTGCCGGCTCTGTCGTTCTCGACTCTAACTGGAGATGGACTCACACTGTTCAAGGCTCGACCAACTGCTACACTGGAAACGCTTGGGACACCACCATCTGCTCTTCAGGAAGCGCCTGTGCCACCAACTGCTGCGTTGACGGTGCCGACTACCCGGGCACCTACGGTATCACCACCAGCGGTTCCGAGCTCAACCTCAAGTTCGTCACCACCCACGCCTACGGCAAGAACATTGGTAGCCGTGTTTACCTCATGGAGAGCGACACCAAGTACCAGGTGAGTGGTCCTTAGATGTTGAAAAATTTGACTATCCGCTAATCCAACTCAGATGTTCACTCTCCTCGGCAACGAGTTTACTTTTGACGTTGATGTCTCCAACATCGGCTGCGGCCTGAACGGCGCCCTGTACTTCGTCTCCATGGACGCCGACGGTGGTGCCTCCAAGTTCCCCACCAACAAGGCTGGTGCCAAGTACGGTACTGGTTACTGCGACTCGCAGTGCCCTCGTGACGTCAAGTTCATTGACGGTATTGTAAGTAAACGATAAACTCTCGTCTGAGCACAACGCTCATCACTTTGCAGGCCAACGTTGAGGGCTGGAACCCTTCCAGCAGCGACGCCAATGGCGGTGTCGGCACCCTTGGTGCTTGCTGTGCTGAGATGGATATCTGGGGTAAGCACTCTTACCCTCAAAACCACGCTGAAGAAGCTGGCTAACATCCCACCAGAGGCTAACAAGATTTCCACCGCCTACACCCCTCACCCCTGTCAAAACAACGCCTACCACTCTTGCAAGGGCGACTCTTGCGGAGGAACCTACAGCGCTGACCGCTACGGCGGCGACTGCGACCCCGATGGATGCGACTTCAACCCCTACCGCCAGGGCAACAAGAACTTCTACGGTCCCGGCTCCTCCAACACCATCGACACCACCCAGAAGGTCACCGTCGTCACCCAGTTCCTAAAGGGCTCTGACGGAAATCTCTCCGAGATCAAGCGCTTCTACGTCCAGAACGGCAAGGTCATCGCCAACTCCGAGTCCACCATCTCGGGCAACTCGGGCAACTCCCTCACGCCCGCCTTCTGCAAGGCCCAGAAGACCGCCTTCGGAGACGAAGACATCTTCAACCTCCGCGGAGGATTCGCCCAGATGTCCGAGGCCGTCGCCGCCCCCATGGTCCTTGTCCTCTCCCTCTGGGACGACCACTACGCCAACATGCTCTGGCTCGACTCTAGCTACCCCGTCGACAAGGCCGGCCAACCCGGCGCCGACCGCGGAACCTGCCCTACCTCCTCCGGCGTCCCCGCCGACGTCGAGGCCAACGTCCCCAACAGCAGCGTCAAGTTCTCCAACATTAAGTTCGGCCCCATCAACTCCACCTTCAACAACGGCAACGGCGGCGGCGGCGGCAGCGGCGGCAGCGGCACCGTGACTTCCTCTGCCACCATGCGCACCAGCACCACCAGCTCCGCCCGCACCAGCTCCACTGCCGGCTCCGGCACCGGCGCCAAGCAGTACGAGCAGTGCGGCGGCCAGGGCTGGACCGGCCCGACGACCTGTGTCTCGCCATACACCTGCAACAAGGTCAACGACTGGTACTCTCAGTGCTTGTAAGAGCGCTGTCTCCAGGAAGGTCTCCTCCCTTGTGGGCCGCCGGGGTAGGAACTTAGATGATTGACGACGACTTATAAAGACAAGATTGCATTCGTCGATGGCCAGGGATAAAAGAAGAGAGATTCTTGTTGCTTTTCTTGCATTTCTCTCTTTCTGAAGAACAAATACTCATGTATATATTGCCTTTTCTTTTCCCCGTGTCGGCATGCTTCCCATGCCGATGCTTCGTACATAAATCCAATCATTCGCTACCTACAACAAGGTCTGTCGCTAATGTGATCATGGTGCTGATTACGGTTCGAAACGCGCCCGAGATATAAGAGACCTTGAAATGAAGCAGTGCCAGCACTTCCATCTGACTCCATGATGGGCTCCCATGGGCACATACTTCATGAATCACCAGGCGATATCACGATTATGAGCTCGAAAAGTGGTTTGTGTCTCTTGTGTTCTTTTCTACTTGTTTTCGTCTACGCCGATACTACCAAGGGCTGTGTCTGTCCTGCAGTGCCGTCTCAGCCGATGTCCCTTTTCCAAGCACTTTTAAGCTCGTTGGGCAGCCATCTTCGACTTCAATGATGTAACACTCCCACTCCTTCTGTGCCTGCCCTTGGAACTCCTTCCTTCAATAATGGCAACCGCTGCTTCGCCCACCACCTACCTTCCTTCCCCATGACTTCGAATGAAAATTTTGCACCTTCCTCCCAAACCCGTCTCGCTTAGATGACTGCAACCGCCTTAGGCCGACAGCAGAAAACTCCATCGTCACTACTTCCCCTTCCTCCCCTCTCGCCCATCCGTGCCTTCAACACACCCACCTCTCCCTTCTCTTGCTTCCTCCAAACCTAAACCTCTCTCCACCACATCATTTATAAAAAAAAAAAAATAAAAAAATAAAAAAAAAAAAAAATCACATCTTCACAAGCCTTCTCTTCCCTTCGGGGGAGAGGAGGGCAATCGCGTTCCCCCTTCTCTTCTCTTCAGTCGATATTCCTCCTTTTCCGGATAGCCGCGCGCCGCGCAACGCCCACGTCACCAAACCTCCCTACCTAACCGGTCGAAAGACCAGACCCCTTTGACGATGTAGGTCGCGCTGGCTCAAGCCATGCATTGGGCCGCTAGCAGGAGCAGGTCGCCTACTGCGGCTTCTCTCAGGAGCTTGCATTTCGGTGCCGCGGGTGGCTCCAAACCTCGTTCTGGGGGTCCGCCCGAGTGGTAAGCCTCAATGATCACCACATATTCGAATTTGAGCGCACCTTCCTCGCTCAGAGCTGCCGTCCTCCAATCAGCCTGGGAGGATTGCCAGTTCTCAAGGTCATCAGGGATCTGAAGCTGCCGACCCAAAAGGGCGGAGCACCTGAATTTCAGGTGAGAATACAACTCGGTGCAAACATTGCCTCCTGTATTGACGCTTGGCAGAGTTGAAAAGTCACCAAATTTCCGACATTAAGCGCACTTTCCTTCTCAACGCTGCTGTCTTCCGTCCAGCCTAAAAGGATTGCCAGCTCTCGAAGTCCACAGCATGACCCTTCCACTGCTGGCCCTGAGTTCTGCGGGCAACGCTTCGACACACTGGTATCACAACCAATCCAACAGTAGTTCCACTTCTCTCACTTTTGTTTCTCACGATCAGGCTGTTTTCAGGGTATACTGTTTACAATGTCATCATTTGCATTTGCATTCCCCTGATCGTATTCGGGTTATATGGAAAGTCTCCGCCATCAGGCTGTTTTCCATTTCAATCGTTGCGGCATTGTTGGTAAGGGTGAGGCTATCATTCGAATCAAACATTTTCTATTGTACGGAAGTTCCAGCGCGGCATCAAGATTCATGCTCAAGGCTTTCCTTATCATTTTTCTCTTTTCAACGCTGCTGAAGGTGGTACTTCCATGCACGACACGATCGAGGTCTCTGACTGACGGCATCACTTGGCGACATACACCATTCACGGTAGAATATGTCCTCGTGATGCATACATCATCACCAGTCTCATCATCGACCAAGTTCGTACTGGGCCTAGCCAGTCCAAGTGAGAACTGGTCTTTCCATCTCCTGAGCATGACGGAAACTAGAGCAGGCCCATGAATGGGAAGAGGGGCGCTTGGCAGCGTGCTCGGCAACGCCGATTGTATGTCCTTGTGCTTTCTCTATTCCTTGACAACAGCTCTTCCACTCGCTGCTGTCCCAGGCCCGCCAGTCTGACTAGGATGTCGAAGAAGTGGAAGTCAATGTGAACCTACTGCTCCTCCGTCGAAGCCTTGCACAGGTCCAGAAACGGATCTTGGTCCTAGGCACGACGCATCAAACTGCCTTCGTGTGCCGTATCGAGCACTGCAAACTCTCACAACACACGCAGCAAGCGTTTGGCGAAAGCCTGCCTCCCCTTACACAATCCATGCCCTCAAGGGCATTTTATTTCTTGCTGGGTAAATCCCCTTTCGTCAATGGGTTAAACCCCGACAGTGTCAACCTCGGCCTCGGTACCTTGAACAGTTGGGCACCACTCTTGTCCGGCATTCTTTACTATTGGCATCAAGCTGCGTCCGGTAACTCAATCTCATACTTCACTGGGAAAGTTCCTGACTAACATCCCCTTCAGAGAAAAAGATGACTCCGAACTACTCAAGTGAGTCAAGTCCGCTCTCCCCACTGGTCAACAAGAGCGAGGGCCCGAGAGTTGACGGTCTCGCCCACCGCTCACAACGCAGGCGCGGTCTTTGTGGAGGAACGTATTGGTGGTTCTTCTGGCCAGTCTCTAGACACTGGCAACCCAGGTGTTTGTTACAGCAGGGCTGGTTCGCCACCAGCAGGAGGGACGGGCAGCTACCTTAATTACTACATCTGAATGAAAGACTTCTTCTCTAGTTTGTGATCTAGACTGTGATGACATGTCTACGAGGTTTGTGGTGATGGATGAGTATACGGCACAGCAGTGAATGACAACTTCGAACGAGGAATGAATTGATCAATATCTTCGACCATCCCGCGGAGGCGCACCGCTGCGACGTCTACCCGCAAATTTAACGCAAACCTCCTCCTACCGATGATTGATTCCATAGTATATATATACACATACGCAGACACACACACACACACACACACACACACACACACACACACACGCAGATACCCACACCCAAGCGCTCGCGCGCCCTCACACGACCCGTTCCCCAAAGCAGTTGAGCCCTGTCCCTCACTCCCAGTGATCCCGAAACTCCATCTGTGTGGTTTAATCCAAAACGTATCTAATCTATGACTTTTCACGCTCACGCTTGAGACCAGCCGCCTGTGGGAGCAGCGGCGCCGCTCATGCCCATGTTGAGAAGGGCGTCGATGTCGCTCATGCCCTCGTTTTCCAGTACGTTCATCAGCTCCATCTGCTGCTGCTGGCTGAGACTGCCCTGGCGCTCAATAGACCAGTTGAAAGGCTGGCCTCCCCCGAACTGGTCGAGGCCGAGGCATTGGTTTTGCGCGCTGTAACCGCTCATTTGAAGCGAGTCCCCAAAGAAACTGTTGCTCATGGAGCTGAAGGCGTCCGGGTTGATAAAGGGCGGCGGTGGGTTGAACCAATCGTTGACTGGGTTGTAGGTAGGCAGTGGCCTCTGGGGGGGAGCTTGGTTGGAGGTCGGCGGGACGCCAAAGTTGAGGCCTCTTGAAGATTGCCCTGAATTCGGAGGAGGGGGAGGAGACATGTTTGTGCTGTGCCCCACCATGGTCGCCGTCCCTTGCTGGAAGATAAGAGGGGAGGGGTGCGACATGGCCGGAGTGCCCATTCCTGGGGTACCCATTGCTGGTGGCGAGATTGTGGAGCTGGAAATCGATGGTGTACCGACTTGGTGACCGAGCGACTCTGGCGGCGTGGGAAGGGCGTTCCCAATGGTGCTTGGTGGCGAAGAGGAGGTGTAACCATGAGTGGTCGTCGCCGGAGGCGTGGAGTCGTCTCCAGGTGATTCGGGTGGGTATGCTGAGAATCGACGGCCCATGCTGTCGGTGGAAGGATTACCCCAGATTGAGTTGGAGCGGAAAGTTGGTTGTGGGAGAGGGAAGCTATTCTCCCATTGGTATGTGCTCATTGACTCGGGCGTTGCGTCGAAGACGAAGCCGAACTGGGGTGGGTTATGCGGCGAGTTGACTTTGAATGTGGGAGCGGCCGTTGGTGCGGTTGACGCCGAGTTCTCCGAACCCTGGGGTGAGTTACCGTCAAACAAAGACGGCGGAGTGGTGAAAGTGCTGGACGGTTGTAGAATAGGGGTATCTCTGGCTTCGTAACTCTGCAAGCACGCTTTGGCGAAAATGGAGTAAAGCTGGACGGCTTGAGCGGTTCCAGGCCAGCGCTCCGTGCATTGTTCGAGGATGTCCAGTGTTTGGTCTGCCAATTCCTCGACTTCCTCTCGCGGATGGGCTTGTCTGATTTCGGGATATGACACGGTCCAAAGAAGCGTGTTGAGAGACATGTAAAGGTTCAGTAAGAATACCCAGGTAATGTCGACAGCTGCTTTTTCCATCTGCTGCTTCGACAGATTGACGATATATGCAGCGCCTTCGAAGCAGATGGACGCAGCACGGGGGGAAGGCCTCGGTATTTGCGGAGACGGTCGATAGAGGAAGATGCGCATCTGATGGTACCTGCCGGTGAACCTAGGGGTCAATTGTTAGCTTTTTCCCTCTGTCGCTATCCTTTTTTTGGCTTACCATGGTCGACACCAAGATGGGTTCTGAGGCGAGGAGTCTATCCAGTTCTCGATATCCCTTTCCATCTTGGCAAACCAGGGGTGGTTCTCATCCTTTGGTTCTTCACGCTTCTTCTCGTATAACACTCTTCTGATCTCGGCTTGCACCATGCGCATCTTGAAAAGGTGCAGAGCAACCAGTTTGTTCTCGCTCTCCGGACCTTGAAGAACACCGTCGGCGGTGATATACTCGTCATCCACGGTCGCAAAGGGCTCGACATCCATGCTGTCATCAACCTTGGAAAACCCGTTCGGCCGACCCATGCTATGCGCCAAACCAGCCTCCATAGAGGTTACGATGTAGGCAAGGCGGCGGCGCATGTCGATAGTCAATGGGTCCAGTTGATAACTTTGCGAAATGTTCTTCTCGTCGGTGAGGCCTTCTGCCTGGCAGATTCGAGCGGCCAAGCCCACCATGTAGTACACAGCAGTCCTCGTTGGAGTCAACAAGGAGTACTGTCCAATGAGCGCAAGAGCTTGAAGGGACTTCAAGTCCTTTGGGCAAACGACAGCCTCAAAATGTTCCATAGCTGCCAAATAGTAACTGTCCGCAAGACCAGCGTACTGCAGATCCAGTTTTTGGAGGCTGATGGCGAACACCATTCGGACAATCAAATTCTTGTACGGGTCCTGATCTCCGGCGAACACGGCTTCGAGGTCGTCCAGGAACTGCTTTTCGTGCAGTGTAGGCCAAAAGACTTGAGCTATACAAATGTCAGTCTTTAGGAGTTGCGACATGAGAGCGAAGATCTGGAGAGCTTACATCGTTGACGGAAGACGTCCACCAGCTTGTTCGCAACAGGTCTCGTCGGCAGGTTAGCGGCGGGATGTGCGCTGATCATAGGATAGCTCTTCTTGCGATCCCTCGTCATGACAATCGACTGCATGCGCGTCATGCGCCTTGCCCGCACCTCGGGAATCAGCTCAGATATTCGATTCGAGTCGGTTAACAGCTTCGCGCCCTGGACGAGCAAGCGGGTGATGGCGATGCCGCTGCTAGGTCCTAGATAACGAGGTGTCTCGTCGGTGTCGTTCAACCGGACCTCGCCTCCGGGGCGCACCATGTCCTCGTCAATATGAGAGAACTCAATGTCGTCGTCGGTATACTGGCGCAGCTCGGCCTCGAGGGCGCGGACCTTCTCCTGCAGCTTAATGACATAATTACGGTTTATCTTCTTCCCCTTAGTGGTGTCGAAGTATTCGCAGACGGAGCCGGCGCGCTCGCAGGGCAGGCATCGAGGCAAAGTTGGATCACATCGGGTCTTGCGCTACAAAGGGAGGAGTCAATACGGATCTAGGCGAGGGATGGTATCACACGATGGGGGCCAAAGCAGGGCGAGGGCGTACGCACCTGACGACAGCGACAGCAGGCCGTAAGGGTATGAGCAATGCGATTTGAGGGGCCATCGCTCTCGTTATCTTCGCCACGACTCGGAGGCAGGGCGCGCAGAGCCTGGTGGTAGTTATGAGGCGGAGGGGGCAGCGGCGGCTGGTGATGGTATGGCGGGTTTCGCGCCATCATGTTCATGTTGCCCAGGCCATGGCAGAAGACGGCGGCGGCATCCATGGGCCGGGCGGTCGACTGAGAGAAATCCCCAGTCTAAAGCTCAGAGAGAGGGTTTCGATGTAAGTGGTGAGAACTGGATCGGGCGATGTCCCTCTCTTAAACCCTGGGGAGGAGGACTTGAGAGCTGGATCTTGCGAAGACGGAGACGGTGGACGCCGAGAGGTTTACGAAGCGGAGAGATTGGTGAAAGGGGGGTTCGGTCGGGTGTAAGTGAAGGCAGCACGTCTCATCGTTCGGCGGCCGGGTCTCTTCGCAGGTGTCGAAGCTATTCGCGAGGGGGGGTGTGAACAAGAGGGGCTTTGTCGTCGCGTGGTGGACTCGGTGGTGGTTGATTGTTTGGAGCGTCGAGCACAGTATTCGAGGAGCATGGGAGACGAAAGGGACGGGGAGGGTTCCACTTTCGAAGGTTGGAGGTGGGTCGGTGCTAACCAGGTCCGCACGGCGTCCGCGATCCGCGGTCACGCACTGTCCAGAGACTGTCAGGGCAGGTGGGATGACCGGGAAAAAAATAAGGAGATATTTCGATGACAGCGCGGATCACCGCTGGCTATAATGTACGTCTTCAGCCCCGAAGTCCATTAGAGGCTGAGCTGTTGATTCGCTAATCAGGAGCAGCTGGAGCCTCGAATCAGACAGGGCGATGGCAAGGTTCAGTAGGGGCGTTTCAGAAGCATTGCTGTGGGGACCTTAGCAGAGGGCGTTGAGACGGGACGACAGGCGCTATTTTCGCCAGGTGCCTTGTGAGAAGGACTGTAAGAGAGACGGCAGGGGACGAGGACTGGACGGCTTGACGCAGTAGGTCGGCGGGTTTCATTAGCAATTCATTCACATCTGATGGCTCCAGAGTGTCATCTTGGTTCCTGCCCTGAATGTCGAGACGCAAGGAGAGAAGTGGACGCCAAGGAACATTCCATTATGTGGGAAATGGGGATTGAGAAGCAGTCCTACTGCCGTCAAACAAGGTATACATATGTATTCGTACTTACCCAAGTGGTCTTTCCCTGACAGTAATGTCCCTGGAAGTGGGTCAGGAACTAGACATGAGCTGGAACAGGCTTTTCGAATATGTGGAATTGGGTTCTAAAAGCAGCATGAACTCTGTTTGGGGCTTTTCTCGCAGTAAGAAGGGTCCTCCCATGTCTTTCACGAGCTGCTGCCCAGGCCGGCCACGGCACTCGGAAGAATACCTCAGATTCGGAAGGCAGCTCCTGCCTGCGATTGCCTTACTCGAACCCTTTTCTTCTTGTTCTCTAATTGCTTGAAGAGAAGGTATGTGGTACGGCATAGAACGTGATATGGAAAGAGCTGTTGGTCTCTGACTGCTGACTGCCCTACGATGCAGCTGGCCTGGGCCCACCTTTTCCTTCCTCAGTGCGTTCTCTCGTTCCATCACCCACGTCCCCCAATCATCCGATCATCTGATTCGTTATCGTTACATGTCTCCACCTCAAAACTCATATCCTAGCAGGTACATATCTGTGACTGCAGGCAAGCGCAGGGCAGTCAATCTCCTTCTTTTCCGGTGTTCTACAGGACATGCTCAGACTCAGGCCCGCCGCAGTGCCGACACAGACATGAGAACGGGAAGGAACAGAAATGGCAGGAAGAAGAGGGGAAAAGGGCAGTGGGAAACACCTGCAGTCACGTCCTTCCAATTTGCGCCTGCCAATTTTCAACGGGGTCACATGTCTCTGCTGGCTGCCTTGACTCGACTCGACTCGCCTACTTTTGCTGCCCTTCACGTCTCGTCCATGCCCCCTGTCGTCCAGGTTGAGACGATGTGACGGATAACCGACCCGGTACTTTTTTGTCTTTACCATGTTTCTTTCCTCGTCCCGGACCAAATCAGGCCCGGCCTAAGCCTCGTCATATCATCCAAGCTTCTTCGGCCTCCGTCGTGGCCACGAAATGCGACAGAAATCTGCAAAACCACTGCGGCGATTATCAACGGCCGAAAAATGCCGTTCATGACGGGGCCATGACTAAACGACAACAAACCCTCGCCTCCCCCATGAGTCCGCAACGTTCATCACACCGTCTGTTCGTCCAAAGCTCCTTTCCCTCGCGGCTCTGTGTCATTACCCCGCCCTAAACCTCATTCTGAAGGATTCCCGACGCCGAGCAAGCCACAAGCCCTGCTGCCATCTCTGTTAGTGGGAACCCCGCATGCGCTTCAGGAATTGACGTTCGTCGCCCATCACTTTTGACAGCATCTGAGGCGCTGATGTACAGTCTACTTCTCTACCTACTTGGCGAATGATGGCCACCACCATCCATGGAAAAAGCGACAATAAATACCAAACACTCTATCCGCTATCACGATCACCGTCTGTTAATGCTACAGTTTTCCAGAAGAAAGGACCAAAATAAACAGCGAGCAACTCCAATTTCGCCTTGGGGAACATATCAGCAGCGGAGAGCCCTGCTTACGCGCTGTGCTGAAGAAGGTACCTTACTGCGGTACCCATTAAACCCCTTCCCCTTCCTCATCAGAGTGGGGCATTGTCACAGCGCTTTGTGCTTCTCCCACCTTCTGCCATCCATGATCCAGTACGAGTGGAATTTGAACCATCTACACGGCGCCATCCCTCGCAGTGTCTCAACGGACCAACCGAAAGAAAAATATCCCCAAGTTTGACCTCTCGTTCAGCGCGCGGCTGTCTGGGTCAACCACAAGGCGTTATTGTCTGCTGTTCACTGACCAATAGATCAGAACTCTTATCTACTCACCAGCCCGCTCCACGTCGCGTCGACGTTCAGTGTATTTGGTGATTTGCACCTTGGCTATAGGGGTTATTAGAGGCGACACTCGCCTGGGAGGCGCGGCGCCCGATATGCCCGCTGTGGGTTAAAAACAGCTGGCTTTCGCCTTACTTAGGCGCTGAAGTTCAGGTTAAGGTTGGCGAGCAAGGGATGGTTGAAAATTACCCAGAGAGCTGAGGGCGGCTGAGTTTCCAACATTCCAAAAGTCGATGCCGTGCATTGTGCAAGGCGGCAAGTCTTCTGGACCATCACGTCCCAAAGCGTGGGGCCAGCTAGAGGGCCTCGGGCCATGAGAAACCGCCTCTATGATAGCCCCCGAAAGCGACCTGGACGGTCTCGGTCATGGTCAAGGACTACAACGTCGAGTCTAATTGACAAGGAGGCATTGGATGTGAGACGGGTCCGAGCGGAACCTTATCACCACAATAGGCACCCGCTGTTCGACTCTTCGCTACTGAGGAAACTTTTCCCGCGTCCTCTCGGGGTTCCCATATTTCGCCCCGAAGACGGTTCGCCCTTCTATTTTTGAACCAAACGATCGTGTCTGCCGAATTGAAATTGTCTTGTACATGCCGTGAGGCTTGACCATCGCCCATGTCGGCGCTCCCGACGGCTACATCCGCGCAGAAGAGATGCCCACATGGCACAAAGTCAAAATCCTGGCTCGACCCAGGGCGCAATTCAGCATACAGCAGCACGCGGGTGGCAGTGGCTCCAGGGGAAAGGACCCGGGACGGGCTTGATCTAGGAAACGACGACAGGGAACAGGGGATGCTTGCAAGCGCGTCATGGTCGAAGTCGTCAACTCTGCACCAACCTGCCCAAGCACGGAGCAGCGTGTTCAATGGCGCATTCCAACTTCCAAGGGCAACGAACGGAGCCCAGGCGGGGTAAGACGTCTTGAAAGTCACACAAGAGAGGGGAACGACTATGTTGTCGACACCCGGTGCTGCCGATCCCAAAAGACTGCGCCGTTGAACGCGGACGGTACCAACAACTACCAATGAGAACGCCAGCGCCCTACAAACTAAGCGTCTTTCCACAGTCATTTGCTACTTTAGTGAGGTAAGCTCTGTTGTTGATTCGCGACCCAAACGACATTGCAACCGGCAAGGGCAGGCTTCAGGTGAACGACTCGCGCGCTGTCTCGTCTCAAACGGCCGACCTTGACCCTCACTTCGTGCGTTGTGCTGCGCTTCGTCACACCCTGCTGCTGCAGCACTTCTGCACTGTAGATCTGTCCTCTAGGCTGAGGCTTCGCTTTCGCTGCCCTTCGATAGCCGCAAACTTTTAGCCGCCTCCTAATCCCATCACTACTACAATTCTTGAACGCACTCAGCCAGCATAAGCTTCAGCCCTCAAACTCTCCGACAGCCGACGCGCCACTTCTACGCGCGATACGGCGCTTGTTGTCCGACGACCTTACTGCCCGGCTCCGTATCTTGCGCTGTGCTGCAGCCTCGTCTGAAGTCCGACGACGACCCGGCCTTCTGCCCGCTTACATTGATCCCAACAGACATCACCATTCCCCCTTTGGTTGCCCTCAGATCTTACCGCGCAACGTTAATCGCCGGACAACGTCATATTTCGTAGACTCGACGAGGCTTGTGTCTCCCGTCCCGCGTCCACAGCGCTGTCGTTAGCAAGGTGTCGCTCATCTCAATAGCGATCCGAGATAGACTCCGACTCATCTCAATAGCGCGGCCCCGAGGCGCGGCACCTCGTTTTCCGTCGCATCTCGTCGCTCAACATGACGCGATCCAGCTTCTCAGATAACCCTCTGCTGCGGGTATCGCGTCCTGTCTCCGCCTGTTCGCGATGTAAGTGCCCTGCCTGCGGCTGGCTGCTTCTATTCC
Source organism: Colletotrichum sansevieriae (assembly GCA_026260285.1). Taxonomy (NCBI): domain Eukaryota; kingdom Fungi; phylum Ascomycota; class Sordariomycetes; order Glomerellales; family Glomerellaceae; genus Colletotrichum; species Colletotrichum sansevieriae. The sequence continues at coordinate 21,945 of JAOQIF010000557.1, read as the reverse complement.
ATGCGAAGCTAACTCCGCCCCATAGGTCGAGCTGCAAAAGTCAAGGTATACCTATTCCTTTCTGGTTGCACAGCCTGATGGATCTATTGGGCACATGCTGATATGCGTTTTGCTGCTTCAGTGTGATGGCAAGCTCCCAGCTTGTACAGCCTGCGAGAAGGCTGGTCGTGAGAATGAATGCTCCAGTGCTAATGACCAATTTGCGAGAGGCAAAGAACGGAGGTAGGCCGCTTTCCTGCTGGTGTAGAAGCGATGCAGAGCTGATGAAGCGCAGCTATGTCGCCGCTTTGGAACTCAGAATTGAGAAGCTGGAGAAAAGGCTCGCGTTTGCCCGGTGTCGCAAAGCCTCGGTGAATCTCTACGATATAGACGAGACTGCGGCTCCGACGGATCGCAAGGACTCATTAGCCAACATTCGAGCCGCTATCCACCGCAAAGCTGCCCGTAAGAGGGAAGACTCAGATATCAACTCCATTGTTTCGGACTTCGGCTTCCTGTGAGTCCCCTTTCTCTTCTCCTGTCGCTACGTCTGTGTTGACTTTTGCCAGTTCTGTCAACGCCACAACCCGTGATTTTGAGCCTTCCATGAGCAACATGACTTTTGCTCGCGTCGTTCTGGCTTCTGCAAGAATGGATGAAGTACCGGACCCAACAGAAGACAGCTTCCCAACGCGGGCCGAGGCCTTGGCTACTATCCAGTACTACACAGTCAATATCTTTTCACTCTTCCCCTGCTTTTCCGAAACACATCTTCTCTCGGTTCTTCACGACGTCTACAACCAAGATGAGAGAGTCAAAGAGCGCCTCAAAGACTCAGACTACTGGCTGCTGTATATGGTTCTCGCCATTGGCTATTCCGCACAAAGCAGAAGCGCAAACGATGATTTCTATCGCCGCGGCCTGGACTTCGTTTCCCGCGCTCTGCCTTTTGCGGATAAGGCGTTGATGCCGGGATATCCAGCTCAGATCCAGTCACTCTTCCTTTTCACACAGTACTCCATGCTCGATCCGGCCCATTTCGACAGTTGGTATCTCATGGGCTTCGCATGCAGAGCAGTGGTCGATCTGGGATTTCACCAAGATCCGCCCCAGATTCAAGTTTCCGACAAGGCCGCCCAGGATCTGAGGAGGAGGATGTTCTACTCTGTGTACGCACTTGACAGGTATGTAACCGTCAAAAGGCCAAGCGCTTTGGGCGCAGTACTAATTTCTGGAGTAGGACCATCAGCATGGTTCGCGCTAGGTCCTTCTCATTCACTGATGATTCTATCAATGTCGAGTATCCCAGTGCTTCGGGGCCGTCTGCGGGTGCACTTACTGGCTCTCGTTCCGCTAACCCGGCCCTGCTATTGTTCCAACTCCGTCGAACTCAGTCTGAGTGGTATCAGACGCTTTTTCAGTCTGGCTGTGTACCGTTGCCGGACGCCGCTTCCTTCATCTGGCAAATGTGTCTTGAGATGCGAGAATGGCATGAGAACTTGCCCGACAACCTGCCTTCCGGCCTTCGAGAACTATTCGAGCTGGAATTGAGGTACAGTTACATCTACTGTCTCGCGCCTAGTGATAGATCGCCTCATTTGACGGACTATGCGAAAAAACTCATCTTCGAACATGCCATCGCATATATGAGTACCATGCACAGCGTTGCGCACGGTTCCGTCAACACTGCATTTTATACTTTCCTCGACGCCCTAAAGGTCTACTTTGTTGCAACGCAGTTCTTCGCTGTCCTCAACACAACCCGCGAACTTCTGCTTTCAGAACAGCGTATCATTCCACCCATCACCCGTCCTGGAACAGCACCACCACCTCCCTTACCTCACCGACCCATTGGGGGCGAAGACAGCGTGGACAGGAGTATACGCTTTTTGCAGCAAGTGGTAGAGACCCTTGGAAAGTTTTCTGGACGATGGGACATGGCTTCAGCGTTGAAGACACAGTTCGAGGCAATAACCTCGGAGTTGTTCTCCTGGCTTCAGGTTCGCCGGCAGATGAGAGATCAGCAGCCTCCCCAGATGCACCCAGGCCCATCGCCGCCTCAATCTCAGCATCCTACCCACCCGCCTCATCCTCACCACCAGGTTCTCATGGCGCCTCCCCAAATGCCAATGCAGGGCATGATGCCACAACAGGGACAGCCGATGATGCAGTACACATGGGTTCCGAATGGCAACGGCCAGATGATGCCGGGGCCTCCACTACCTCCCTCCGGACATGGTGGCCAGCCTTCATTAAGGACACTCCCGAACTTGGAGAACGGCGCTCGAATGAGGGCGCTCGAATGAGATGCGTAAACCGGGACAACCTGTATTTTAGATTATTAGGAATATCAAAAGTTCATGAACACGAGGTCGTTCCTTTGCTGTGCAGTCACGAACACCTGTCCGTGGACTCCTGCTCATTTCAAAGATTGAGTGTTCTGGATGCGATCAATGAGCCCCGGCTGTCGATATTCGATCATTTTTGCAACGTTTTGCTCTAGAATAGAGACGTCACGTCTGGACGGCTTGTCTCATATCATAGATCCAGCGCGTTCGATGCCACAGACCAAGCACAGTTTTAATGACCTCAAGAATGAAATGGATCTTGAGGTAGAATAACGCAATGAGAGTCTAGGTAACGAAATAAAACCAATCCAGCCGTGACGTGTCGAAATTCTCCCCAAGTCTCTCGTCGAGTTCACTTTTGACTTAATTACGTCAATTGCAGGTAGTAACACTTCGCGTGACGCAAAGCAATTCACGTCGTCGGTAGGAGGCTGCTCTCGAGATCACTTGATCTCTTTCCGTCGCAATATTCAAAAGGCACTCAAAACGTGCGTGATAGGCGGTGTTGACACGTGTTCATCCAACTCTCCATCTTGGAATATCTTGGTTTGCCGATACACAAGCTTCTGGACATCCAGCTTGCCAGAGCTTCTACGCTCGCGAATGGGATCAGGGGCTTCTTTTGGGGGCATTGATGATCGGCTGTTGTTATCTTGGCTGCGGATGTCATTGCTGTGGCTAATGTCTTTCATGATGTCCCATCCACATTCTTCTTCGTGATGGGGAGGACAGCATAGCCTTGAAATACAAGAAGCATAAAAAGTCAGGATGACATGAAGGGAAGACAGCCAAGAGGTACCCGGGCAGGGCGAGTTTCCACTGCGAAGAGTACAGGGAAATAACGCACACCGGGCCGGTGGCACAGCAAGATCTCTCGACGCGACCAGAATGAAGGATTCTCTACTTTATCATGGTTTGATTGGAAAAGCGCTATGGCGCTGACCTATTCATGTACCGGATATTGATGAAAGTTTGGTATATCAGGCCAAATAAAGTGTGCGCCTCCAGGGAGGTGTTTGCTATAGGTTCGCGGCGTCGGAGAGGAAAGTAAGAGGAGCTGAAGACCATCGTCACAAGATACTTCTTTGGTTTGCCGAAGGGAATGTTGCTTTGATAATAGGTAATTCAACCGAACCATGGCACCTTAAAACCGCGCGATCCGGCCCCTTAGATACTGGTGATGCTGACAGCAGTCCTGAAAACCCCGCGTGAAGCCAATAACGCCGAGACGGATGTGGGTAGAGAGAAATCTTTGGACATCAGATCGATGAGGAGACCTCGTGACATCGAACCATGCTGAGACGGCCATATGTTTTCCGGCCCGGGACTCCAGAAATCTTCGTTGGTCGACCTCCTGTCCGGTGCTCGTGTTGGGCTGCGAGAATATCACGATAACCGTTAACAAAATCTGATCGAATGGCAAGTATCTGGTGACGCAAGGGGGGTCAAATGGTTCTGCGCGGTGACTCGAGCAATCCGCAGAGTTCATCTGAGGAAAGTACAGAGGTTAGAAAACGGCTATCAAGTGTGAGACAGAAGTCCTGAAGGAAGCCCAGCCTTCGTGCGTATCCGATCTTCGTTCTGACTGATCGCCCACGAGCTCTCCTGTAGATGATTGTCTTGGCCATGACCCTAACCTCGCGAAGCCCAATCTCTATGGGAAAAGAAAGCGATGAAGGAAGGAAATAACGGCTAGAGGCGACTCGAAGACCAGCACCACAACTACCTGATTGATCTCTCCTGATAGGAAGAGTAAAGCTCACTAGTAAGAGACTTGGGTGGCACTCCTACCACCCGTTATACGAAACTAGCGCGATCCATTGGCGCCCAACACCGAGACCGAAACGCAATGGTCCCATGCCCCCGGTAAGCTAATGGATTTGCATGATTGACGACTCTCTTTCTCTCTCTTTCTCCATCTTTCTCTCCCCCATAATGAGAAGGCAGCACAGGCTCCTATCAGCCCCAGTTTCCCTTCCCAGCACATTCTGCTTGTCCGCATGCGTATGCGCTTGAGGTAGAGAGAGAGAGAGAGAGCCGCAGACTGCGTCAGCCACCACGAAATCCCACGCCATGACTTTTGACAAGGGCTCTTTTCGGTTTGCCTCGCCCCTCTTCGCGGCCTCGTCCTCATGTGTCGTTTCCCCACAAGCCGTCACCACGGGCCTTGTCTAGTGCATCCCTCTCTGAGCCCGTCTGGGGGATATTTATTCCTTCTATCAATCACCGTCGCCTCAAATGCGGGACCCCCTTCCCATGGCCGTGTGTAGCTTAGTTGGACCGCTTGCTGGCGAAAAGATAATTCGGGGACTCCGGATTCTGGTGGTTCGACTTTTTCTGACTTTGGGATCAAATGTTGGGGTACTCGCGGGGGAGAGAGAGATTCGAGATGGAGAACGCGGAGAAAACGGCACGTAGGGACTGGAGTCACGCGTGGCGGGAGACGTTGGGATGTAGGCTTTGCGTAGGAAGATGGATTCAGGCTGAATGTCTGTCACGTTCTGACCAGACTGCTGGGTTGCGAATTCTTCTACGAACAATGATACCGCCAAGGCGCTCGTGAGGCAGCAGCAGCAGCAGCAGCAGCAGCAGCAGCAGCAGCAGAATGAATAACAACGCCGCCTTCAAACGCCGAGAAGAAAAGGGTTGATGGGCGATATAAAACGTCTTGGCGGCATCGGGTGGCTTGCAGTGCCAACGCGGGATCCACGGATGGGCCAACTCTTGGCCGGCCTACCATGCTTATCACATTTGCTGCTGCTCTGAAGAGCCGCTGGATTGGGTTTTGAGCTTATGTCAACAACCCGTTCCCTTGATCAGCGAGAGTTCGGACGACGTAATGCTTGAATCAAGCGAGATAGAGGTTGAAGTGGTTGTGCGAGTTAAGATGGAACGGGCGGTCCCTTCAGCCCCGAGAAGCTACGCAAAGTAGCTCTGACGGGGACTTCGCTGTCGCTCGCTGAAAGCTGGGATGGTTTCCCCATATTCTGACCAACCCATCAGTCATCGCATGCGAGCCTCTCACGTCCAGAGGATGCTCGACGTGCTGCACAAGGGAGGGGGGAGGCCATGCTGTTCTCGAGTTGGTCGCCTGCTTCCCACAGATTCCGAAGAAACCTGCGGCAAGAACAGAAAAAGAGGTGAGGATCCTTTGGAGCCACGGAGAGGCGTGAGAGAAGACGGCAATCGGCATCTGGAGCTCTTTCTTCGACCTGCGTCGCCAAGGGCCATCATCCGTCCCTTCTCAGCAGCAGGAGCGCACGCGTGAGAGTGTGATATAGGGCTGGGGGAGGTCTCATGACCTCGATATCTTGTACTGTTTCCTCCTTCATGATTCCGTAGTGGTGAAGCCGCTGATCCTCCGTGAGTTATCGTGCCATCTTTCAATGTCGTCCTCGAGCCCGTCATATTGGAAGGGTGCGAAACCACCACCCAGAAAACAAAACAAGCGTTTGCCCAGACCAGCCATCGCGGCGTCCTTTCACATTGCCTGGCTCTGGTTCGCCGTGCCTCGCCCTCCACTTTCGGGATGGGGTTGGAGGGGGCCCGGCAGGGGGGGAAATTCCCATTGGTGGAAGTTGGATACGGGGTTTCTCCGCCACTCCGACCCCAGAACGGCTGAACAGGGATAGCGGGAAGTCGGGACGAACGGAGGGTCACACGCGGCGCGGCGCCAAGAGATTTCATACGGGTCTCTCTCTTGGCTGTTCGCCCCATCTCTTGGTTCGTGCTGTCCCGTTCGCTTCGTGTTGCCCGTGGATGGATGGGATGGCCGGAATGTATACCTACCCACGGATTCTAAACGATAGTGCGTAACTTCTGGCCACAGCTTTCGGGATCAAGTGCTGTCAGTTTGAATTTAAAAAGTATATATTCCTTATGAAAAAGAGGTAAGGATAATATATATTTAGAACAAGAATTTCGCCCTATAATCTAAGATTCTTCCTTACGTCACTTGGGCCGCTTGAGAAGACCTCTGAACATAATACCTAGAATCGTTAGTATGGGACTGCGCTAACATTTAGAATCCCTGGGTAGGTATAAAATGAAAGGGGGAGGGGGCGTGAGGGTAATAATATTGAGCGTTCATGATAACGACAGGGCACGCACGATTGCGGCGATGGCTTCAACCCACGACGGGCGACTCGAATCTCTTCGGCCCTTTCCTTGAACTCCACCTCCACTCGAACACCCCCGGAACCAGTGCTAGCCTCGGCCTCGACAAACAATTATGGGGGAAAAAGCGCTGACCCTCGTTTATTTCCTTCGCTTTCTAGACCCGGGGAATGAGGGGAACGGCCCGGGGGAGTTTGGGGAAGGATTGGTGCAGAAGGGAAATTGAGATTGCTCTTTGCGGGGTATTCGAGGCTTAGCTTAAGCTTGGTTAAGACGGACGGGCATGACTTTGTATTTGTGATAAAACCTTTAAAGTCAAGCCTCCTGCCGCATTGTCTGAGCTTGCGCTGGCCTCTTCACCTCTCTGCTGGAGTTGTTCATTCTGTCTTCCGTCTTCACCAACTCACCCGACCGATTCGACGACGACAACCTCCAGCTAGAGTTTGTCAACCGGCGACCGTCGTCAACATGGCAGTCACCGGCAAGAGGGTGTACAACTGGTACATCTCCCTCATGGCAGCCATGTGCATGGTCCTCTACGGGTACGATGCTTCCGTCTACAACTCGCTCCAGGGCTCCAAGAACTGGCTGGCCTGGGTCGACGTCGACCTGAAGAAGGACACCCAGCTTATCGGTCTGGTGAACACGTCTTACACGATCGGTGCCATCGTTGCCGGTTTCTTCATCGGCGGTCCTCTAGTATGTCTCAGTTCCCATGTTCATATCTAGACTCTAGACAGCCAACTGATATCTCTGCTTCTTAGGCTGACAGCCTCGGCCGCCGCAGGGGCATGGCTCTCGGCTGCTTCGTTACGATCATCGCGACCCTGATGCAAACGTTCACCCCGTACCACAAGCTCGCCGTTTTCATCGCCGGAAGAGTCATTATCGGTCTCGGACAGGGTATGGCTCTGACCGCCGGCCCCGTCTACATCGGCGAGGTTTCTCCCCCTCAGATTCGTGGCCATATCATGGCCTGCTGGCAGATGTTCTACAGCGTTGGTAGCTTCATCGCATACTGGATTGTAAGAAGACTCTGAGAAAAAAAAAAAAATAACCACTCAACTTTGTCGACAGTTTACTAACATCTTTGGCAGAATTATGCCTGCTCTAAGCACCGTGACACACTCGGCGAGTGGGACTGGAAGATGGTTGTCATCTTCCAGATGCTGGTTCCCATCATCATCATTATTGCACTTCCCTTCCAGCCCGAAAGTCCCCGCTGGTACATCCAGAAGAAGGGCGACATCGACGCCGCCCGCGCCGCGCTGATGTGCATCCGTGATACCGAACAGGAGGTCGAGGAGGAGCTGCTCACCATCCGTGAGGCCATTGAGTACGAGAAGGAGGCCATCAGCGGCAGCTACAGCGCGCTGTTCAAAGACGCGTCCATCCGCAAGCGTCTCTACCTCGCCATGGTTCTCAACGTCGGTCAACAACTTACAGGTCAGGGTACTCTCAACTCGTACTCGACTGCCATCTACAAGAAGGTATGGCCTTCTGAGGACACCATTAACCTGATTAACGCCCTGAACGCCACCTGCGGAATTCTCTTTACGCTAAACGCCATGTGGACCGCCGATCGCTTCGGACGTCGCTGGCTCTTCATCGTCGGCGCCGCCGGTATGGCCCTGTGCATGCTCATCGTGCCCATGGTCGGTCTCGAGACACCTTCGGCAGCCGACGGCACCAAGAGCCAGTCCGTCGGGATCGCCATCGTCTTCCTGCTGTTCCTCTTCACCTTCTTCTACAAGCCTTCGTGGGGCGCGACGACCTGGATGTATACGTCCGAAATCTTCTCCGTCAACGTGCGCGCCCAGGCCGTCGGCATGTGCTCGCAGATGCAAAATGTCGCCAACACCATTTTCCAGCAATTCTTCCCGACCTTCTTGGCCAACGAGGGTCTGAAGTGCTTGTTCTTCTTCATGGGAATGAACGTGGTCCTGGGGGTGTTCGTGTACTTCTTCATTCCAGAAACCAAGCAGGTTGCGCTTGAGGAAGTCGACGTGCTCTTTGGTGGCGCCAACCACATCGAGAAGGGAGGACAGATGATGGGCGTTTCGGAGCAACAAGAGACTGGATTCAGTTCCGGAAAGGATGGGCCCCATGTCCAGCAGGCCGAACGGAAGGAGGTTATTTGAGAAGCTGGTGGTAATAGGTAACGTGTTTGCTGTATTTGTCAGATGTCTTCCTGCCGACCCAGCGGCCCGGCCGGGGCTGGCCGCACTATACCCTCAATCGCAAATGATGAAATTGATAACACTTTGCTCTCATGTTCTGCTTCATGCCTACTATGTGAATCAATACGAGTTTGAAACACCGACTCACCAAAGAATAGACGATGTGTAATTTGGGAAAGGAGATGCGCTGCTCGTAGCTTGTCATTTGACTAGCTTGAGACTAAGTTGCTAGAAGACTTTGGATATACTATACATCGCTGAACAAAGCAACATCCAACTGGTTGACGCAGTTGATCAAGATAATCGATGCTTAAGCCTGTGTGTCGACGGTTCTACCGGTCTCGCTGATTGACAGTGTGGCCAAGCCGCTCGCCATCAAAGTCGGTCCTCTAGAGTCCTTCTCTTTATTTTGGCCGGATTTCTTTTTCCGTTTGCCCGTTCCTGAGCTCACTGTTGGAGCTTCGAGCACCCAGCGAGCAATAGCCGCGGCGCGCTCAGTGAGGATTGGGTACTCCCGTCCATCATCAACACTCCACCGACGCAGTGCAGGCGATGGCTGACCGTGGTATGGTACCTCAGACCTTCCATTGGAGCCAACCGTTAGTCCCACCAGGTATTCATGGTCCTCTTCGGCACGCTTCTGGCGTGCCGAGATGGCGGCACGAAGGCTGGCCTCGTCAACTACTCGGTCATCGTCAAGAGAGTCGATTATAGCTTGCTGCCGAATCCTCTCCTTACGTTGGTCATCGTTCTCACCAACATCAGGCAACGCATTCCTGTCGCGAGTGATGGCGGCGGCCGCCAGCGCAGCCGCTTTGGCATCTGGGCGACCTTTGTTGTGATGCTCTGCCGAGTGTCCACCAGCAACTGGCAGCGGCGCTGGAGAACACAGTTGCTCCCACGGTGAGGATATTGAGATCCAGTTATTCGCTCTGCGGAGAACCTCCATCCAATCCGCCCTCGCTGGAGACCTGCTTGCTTGGAATACCGGATAGCCGTCGGCTAGTCGAGCTATTCGAGCGACCATGTGCGCGTGGCGGAGGAGTTCTTTGGTTGAGGTCTGCATGAGACAATGGCAGAGAAGCAGAGAGTGAAGTGCATCTGTCAGCAAAGGATGATACGTGATTGACTCGTAATTCGAAGGTTGAACGGGGCTAGACTGGTGCACGATCTCCTGAGAGGGGTACGGTGGAATATCTGTTGGTGGCACAGCAGCAAACAGGTCGGAGAGAGAGTAAATCTTGCATGGAGATGGAGGCCCTGAGTCGGGCACTCGAGGATGGCGGATACCATGAGCTGAGTTGGTGACCTTTTCCGCGAAATCCTTCACCACCTTCAACGGCAAGTCTGGGGTATAATCGAATTTGGACAAATATGCTGTGTAGTCTCGCAGGGCTTTCTTGGCGTATGTCTTCACAATCTTGCATTGCTCCAATCGGTGGCGCCTGGCATTTTTCTCAGCCGCTGTCGGTTCAGAGGGCTGATTGGTTGTACCTTCTGCTCCAGCTTCGAGATTCGGGAGAGCCTCCTGTGATACGTTGGACGAATCTGCTCCTCCATTCGTAGCCGTGTCAGGCAGGCCGCTAGTGACATGTTGGCACGCCAGCGTCAGATATACCCCAGCTCGCTGAAAAAGCAACTGTGTTTCCAAGCTGTTTGGCTGCTGTTCTTCGGAAAGAATCACGTCCTGATTTCTTCTCGGACCCGTTGCTAGCTGAAGCTCTCGGGAAGGAGACTGCTGTAGCGGCTGGTGAAAGCGGTGTCTTCGCAGCGCACTGCTCAGGTCCTCGGCAGCCCCTTCGTAGTCATCCTTGAATATCCTAACTGTCGCTCTTGTTCGCAAGGCCTCGTTCTCGTCCGGTCTCACAGAGATGATCTCGTCAAGGGGATGCAGACTGGTGCATTCGGCCAGTTGTCTCGACGGTATCTTTTCATGGAAGAAGTGTACGTATTTTGCATCGGGATCGTCCTTGCTGCGCTGCAACACCAGCGAACCGATCTCTTCCAAGGTAGAGGCGCCCTGCATGGTGGCGACACTACAGGCAATCTCATCCAGGCGATACGCGCGAGCGAGCTTCTGGCTGGCTTGTTCGCGCATCCGAAATTTGCGCTCTTTGCTCAGTTTCGTCCCGTGGCCGCCGCCCACCCCGAAACCCAGTGAAGACAAATGTCCATTTAGTCCACCGTGAAGCTTCGTCAAAGTCGGGGATGCGCTGTCGCTAGCGGCCCGCACTGCGAGGTCTGTAGCTTCGTCGACGAGTCGGCGGATTTTGAGGAGGTCGAAGAAGACGGCGGGGTCGATCGGGCGGGGTCGCGGGGTATTGTAGTTGATGTTTGCGATGGTCTCGAGAATCTCAATAGGCATTTGCAGCCATGGGCCGTGGAAAGACGAGATGAAGCGCCAATGCCTGCCACCCAAGTCAGTGTTAGCAAGCCCAAGTCTTGGTGAGGAACGTCAACGATCCCTGAATCCGCGACTCGACGGGACGATGGCGCGAAAGTCGGGAGATTTATTAGACAGTTACATCAGAGGAAGTACGGACTTGTTGCGACATATTATGAGCGCTGGGGCAGAATCAGAGTCAGCGCTCGCAGCTGTTCTGTCCCTTGAGGAGCCACTCGATGATGACTGCGATGAGCTTCCGCTTGGAACGCTCCCTTCGACGTCGTCGGTGGCCGCTTGCTTGTTCTTCTTCTTGGCCATGGTTGCAGCAGTACGGAAAGGCGTCCTCGGACAAGCAATGTACCGCACGGCAAAATCGCACAGGATCGTCGTCAAGTTCTCAGGGAACACAGACTCGAACTCGAGGAACGTTCGGAGTGGGGAATTATTGACCAATTGATATTGAGCTCATGATAGCGAGTTGTCTACTTCGGGTCGGCCATTAGGACTGTTTCGTAGGTAAGATATCTGGCGACTTGCGATCTGTATTCCTAATACCAGGTAGGATGCAATAGTCGCTCGGCGTCTTTGTAAGTCATATCCGAGGCTCCTTGTTCTGCGCCTTCCTGGAGGACTCGGATGACCGAGAAACAGCTCACGTGACGCATCAGGTGGACTTTTTGAGAGCAAGATTACATCAGCATGAGATTAGATAAGGTCTTCCGCTCTTTCCCCGGAGTGGCGTCCGTTCTATTTCAATGGTTCAGCCGATTGCTCACATCAATGAACATGGTACCCATCTCATCAATCTGTCAGTCTACAAACTCGCAATTCTTTCGCGAAAATCAGGAAGTGCGCCAATCTGCGTTGGATAATTACCTACCCGCCTCTCAACCCGCATCGTGCAGATAGATGTTGGGTCCCACTCCCTTCCACGCGCGAAATGGAGAGAATCAGAAGCCGAGGATACCAATGCATGCTCTGTTCACAATGAACCGCAGCGGGAATAGCTCCTTTTTCATCATTAAATGCTATCACAATCCTACCAACCCAACTAACTAACATAGAGCCTTTCTAGCACCGTTAGCCGGCTGATGCCACTCTTTTCTGTCGATGGTGGTCGTCAAGGTCCCTTTTGCTTCGGAAATGTTCGTCAAGATGTCGACGGAGAGATGGAACCTGCCCGGGCTAGGCTTCTTGGTGCCGTTGTTCGGACTTGTCTGCACAAGATCCGAGAACCAGTCGACGTCCTCGACAGTCGGTGTTGGGTTCACCGCTGTGACATTCTCTGTTCCGACCAGTACGTTGACGCCTTCGTCCGAGAAGTCGTGGTACTCTACAGCAACAGTTTGCGGTAGCGTACCCTCGCTGTTTGGGGTGATGGTGACATTTGCCCAACCTCCCACTTTGCCCTGTAGCGTAAAGGTACCGTTTGTTGGGAACGGCCTCGCCAGAGACGGGTCGTCGGGCTTGTAGGGTGTTGCCCAAGGAATGGTGTCAGGCACAGGCTGGACGGAGGGCGGGGTCACCGGTTGGCGGCTCGTGAGATGCGCCAGCATCATTCACTGATAGCGGCCTCCTAGAGCCGTGGATGGGGAACACGAGAGAGGGTTCGCTCCGCCACACGCTGGTGAGACGGTCAGGACTTGCCAGTACACGATCCGAGTTCCGTTGTTCGACCACTTCGGGTCGGCCATGCCGTTCCACTCGAGATCGTTGATCGCACCGCCACCAGGGATGTCGTCTCCCTCTGCATTAATCTTTCAGCCAAAGTATGAGCCCCGATCCCCGTAGCCGTCAAAGAGCCACGGCTGGAAGAAGCGACGGTAGCCATTGTTCCTAGTTGACGATGTGGTGCTGCTGCTGACCAGATCCGTCCAGGACGGCACACCTCGCAAGCCAGCCATGAGCGTCTGTCGACCGGTGCCTCGGGTGTCCATGGCGACGGTCCACTTGTCGTCGGGGGATACGTCTACAGGACCCGCGTATTCAGGGTGAGCTGTAAGTCGGCGAACTTTATCAGTGGTAAGGTCGGCGGCGAGGACATCAATGTTGGCCGACTCGATTGGGTATCCAATGAAAGTGACTTCCTTTCCAGTGCCGCCAAAGCCGCGCGGCTCGCCGACTACCGCGGCATCGGGTTTGATGCGAAGTTGAGTGTTGTCTTCCAGGTCGGCCTCGATAGGCCGCCGCTCGTCGCATTGAAAAGAGGAAAGACATTGATCAAGTCGCAACGAGGTGCCAGAGGCTCCCCGGTAGAAGGCGACGGGTTGAACTCCAACTTGCCTACGTATCAATTCACTTCGACCGCGATGACCACCCAGCCACTCGAAGAGGTTTCGATTGATCGAAAGCACGAAAGAAGGAATCTTTCGGCATTTATTTAATTCAACTTGGCACTGAATAACGACGTCTGCAGACCAAGCAAACCCTCGGTCGCGACCAGGCCGCCGTCGCCGAATTTCCATACCACATCTCCCCAAAGAGTCTCGGTGACTTCACCAACACCGACTCCGTCGGGAAGGACGACCCTGACCTCACCCGGAATCTCTCCGTAGCTGAGATTCACGACGCTGACCAACGCCTGGCCCTTCTCCTGACTAATCCATACCGTCGCGTCGACCCTCTCCGCCCCTTCCACGGGAAGGCTCTGCGTCCTCCTTGCGCCAAGTAAGAAGTCAGTGACGGCCTTGTTCGTGAAGAGCCCAGCGAGACGGCGGGTCAAACTTTCCAACTCGGCCGTGGTGGGATAGTCCCACATGACGATTCCCTTGGCGCCATGGTTCACTGACAGCATCGTCATGACAACCTCCTCGTCCGCCGTGGGGTATCGGCTCCAGAACGTCTCGTTCCCGAAAGCTTGAGGAGCGAACCACTGCGTCTTCTGCCAACCGAGGATTTCGTCACGTCGATGGAACTCATCCATCCGGACGGATATATCTTCGAAATTGCCCACGCAGTTATCACACCCGCAGCATCCATACGTCTTGTTGCAAACCGTATCGTACACCGGCGAAAACGTCGCGTTGATGGCCAGAGGGTACACATCAGACATGATTATGTCTGCTCCCGCGGCGTAGTCCGAATAGTAAAAATCCTCACAGTTCAGCACCAGCGAGACGGGGTGGTACGGATCGAGCGCCTTGATTTGTTCGTAGGCTATGCCTGTCGAGTTAATCGGATTGGCTTTTCCGTCGGCCTCGTCGCTTTGGTACCATAGCAAAATGGACGGGTGGGTGCGCAGCCGGGTGACCTGTTCGATCATGTTTGTCAGGTTTGGCCAAGTCCAGAGAACGTCGTAGCGGAAGTAGATCCCGAGTTCCTTGGCGCGCTGGAGATATGGCTCAAACTCGTCCCAAGGGAAGGGAATCTCGCCGAGGCTGCCGGTCGGAACGATGTGGATTACGTTGTAGCCCATGTCGGCAAACTCATTGAGGGTGTCGACGCTGGAATTCCAGTAAAGAGTCCACTGGGCTGAGTTCACTCAGTAGGAGCGACGTTGAAATGAGGGAAGGGAAGACTGACCGTAATAGGTGTATGCAAAGATAAGGTCCCACGATGAATCTTTGCCTCTCTGCGCGAGGAGGCCTCCGTGGAGATTGTCAATGCGGGCAACGCTGCCGTAGTCTTCAGGATACGGGAGGTACGAGAAGTCGGTCCAGTCTTCATAGACGTGCGAGGAGTCAAGGGCAGTGCGAACGGTTATGTTGTAAGCCCCCATGCGCGGAGTGAAGGTATCCAAGGCCAGAGAGACCTCGTTGTCTCGAGACCCCAGCACAATCTCTTCAGTAGAGATGACATTCTCTCCGAATAGAATCTCGACATGAATGGGCTTAGAGGCGGTGGACGATGAATTCTGTGCATAAGCATCGGGAAGCGGTAATCCAACTTGGTTCGAGATGGCTGCGTCGATGAGCAAGCCTGCCGTGGTGTCGGTGTCGAGGTAGATGCTCAGTCGAGGGCGCACTTTGAGACGCAGGAGAGGGACATGTGAGATGGCCGGCTCCGGGAACCAACCGCCCGGATCGAATGATGAGTTGCTGTCGGTTGCTTGTCAGCTTCTTCATCAGCAAAGTCGTTCATTCCCCGTGACACGTACGTTGCGCGGTACGCTTTTCCGCACCAAATATCTACGCCCTCGGGATTATTGAAGCGGACGGCCTGACCCTGTACCAAAGGGAGTGATGCGAACAGGGCCGCAAGAGCTCCGACAGTGTTGCACAGCATCGTGACGATGTTGCTATTTTCAAACCTCCCTACGCTCTCGTCACAGCTGCATTGAAGACAGGCCAGAATCATGGTGCTTATATTACCGGGGTTTGTCGCCCCCCGTCGCTACCACCGAGCCATTGGATCGTTGCTTAGAGACCAGACGAGTGGGCCTCTCTCTGTACCCGCGTCACAATGGTCGTCGACGCAGCCCATATCGGGAAGCTGTGGTAGATGTCACTGTGGGGTCCCCAAGGGAGGGGCATCGGTCTCCGAATAGCGACGTTACATCTGTCGCTCAATGGCTTCGTTCCCGAGCTAAACTAGGTGACCGCGTGGTTGGGCGGGGAAATCAGCGTTGGTGGATACGCCGAACCTTTTTCAAATGAGTGCTCGTATCCAAGTCATTTCGGGATCTGGTTGAAGTAACAATCTGCCCATTGAACTGCGGGGCGTTCGCGTGAGGTTGGATCGATAACATGGATGGATGATATGGGGGAAACGGGGTAGTTAACGTGCGGGGAGATAAGCAGGGGTGTTTATAGTCCAAGAACCGGGTGTTCCGCTCCGATGCTCGGGGATGACATGCGCTGCCGACGCCCGTATTTGAGATTGTTGAAATCGATGCATTACGGGTCTTACCTTTCAGTTGATATTGTGGCTAAACCCGTTCTGTTCCAACTAATTCATGCGAAGAATGACAATCTCGTTTGCATGGGAGTCTTGAATGGACCCCTTCCCGCAACTCCTGCAGTAAAGGCCTTTTACTGCGCCGTGGGATCAAGTAGGGCAGCCATAGCTATGGAGCCGCTGCCTTCATACAACTTCAGAGATTCCAACGTCTTCGCCAAAGGTGGGAGAGAAACCTTCTCGTCCTACATATCCCACAAACTACGGTCTTTCTGCATGAAAAACAACAAACGGACCTCCCACAACTCGCTCTTTGCGGTCAACGGGTTCGACCGGACACTGCTGGCATATGCCTCAAGTCGAGCATTCCACACATCACAGCGATACCGGGCTGCGACCCACTCTCCGGGCCAGCCCTCTTCCTCCATGGGCGACATATCTGCTGGTACGTCCATGAAGGTTGCTCAGGGCACGCGCAAGCTGCGTCGAAAACATCAGCCCAGAAACTTCCCAAAGCTATCATCGACTTCACGGAGGGCATACCGCGCCTCGTCTGGGCTCGAAAAGGGCCAGGAAAGATCTTGGTTGCTGTGCTGCCCGTCTCGGAAACAGAAAGACAAGTCAGGGCTGGCACCGCCCTCTTCCAGCGCTGCCGCAAGTGCAAACTATTCAACAAACAATATAAGTTAATCGATCAAAGTGATGCTATCACCACTTCCTAATTAAGCAATCCCTCCTCCCTAGTTAATGGAAAAGAATCTAATCAAACTCCTAGACTGCCCCGTAAATCATGTAACCTCTCAGGTTTTAGAATTGTTAAATACTTTGATATCTTATATACTAGCTAATAGGAGGCTATAGATCAGTCCCTGCTCTATTTATTTAAGCATGCCTAGCTACTAAAACATGCTACTATTGCTAACCTCGCTATTATTATATATATTATTAAGGTTATTTGGAATACCCTTATTATACTAGATGAAGGCGTATTTTCTTAAAAACTTAATAATAGGAAGATAGGATTATAGCAATTCGAATAGTATATTTAATATTGCGATTAGATATTAACTATAAAAGTTTTTTATTATTATATATTATACTTATTATTTACCCCTATTACCTTACTAAACTTCATAATATCTACTATTGCTATTGCCTCCTCCTCCACTACTAAAACGTATGCGATCTTAGGCGCCCCGCGCTAGCAGATCTCTATGCAGATCGAGGCAGCTCTTACTACTATTATCCCTCTAAATCCTATGATTAATAACCTACCTATTATTATTATTAGTAGTAAGAGGTATATCCTCGAGTAGCACTTAATATAGTAGAGAGGCTGGGGTCGATCTAGCTAGATTCGAGAGCATAGCAACTTCCTTATTGAGGTTATTTAGGGCCGAGCTATAGCCTCCTATTAGAGTTGCTAACGATGCGATACTAGAGGGACCCCTAAGGTATTTACTGCTACTGCTACCTCTGCTGCCTTAGAGCACTTAACTCGGTATATTATTATAAGCTTCCTACTTATATAAACTCCACTCTAATGAGGCTGAAGTAGCTATTATATCTATAGAGGATGAATATAAAGCCGGATACTATAGAGAGGCTCTAGCTATTAAAAAACTGGATTAAAAGGGGGGTTATGCTGCTGAATAATAGCTTTAGATAGCTAGGTATATCGTGAATAGCTTCATTATATAGGTCACGTGTTTTTATATAATAACTTGAATTAACTTATTTGCAAGTTACCTAAGTAATCAAAAACACTAAAAAAAATCTCGTCAATAGCAAGTTTGGGGGTCAAAATTGACTTGATTGCACTTGCGGCAGCGCTGCCCTCTTCCAGTAGATAGGCTGTGTCGCACAGCTGACAGTAGTAAATGCTGGTAGTTTCTGCCATACGCTTTTGTGTTGCGGAGAGAGTTGCCCCAGATTGCTGTTTCACGGCCGCCTCAGAAAGTGACAGACGAAGTTGGATCCCGATCTAAGGTCCTGCATGGCTCTTGTCGTACCGTCCTCGTATGATTTCAAGACAGACGAAGACTACGCAGGATACCAGTGAGGAAAATGCTATGAATCCGAGACAAACTGTCGGCTGGGAGCTCACCTGCTGCATAATGTCAGATTATCTTCCGTGATTATTGAGAGCTTCAGACTGCGTACCATATCTCATGCCTGGTCCTGACCCTCAACGAAGCTGACGCTTTTGCTCTCTATAGCTTCCTCCGCATTGGTGGTGGACAGACCATGGCGATGGAATGGGTTAGTTTACCCTTTTCTAACTGCCATTTCTGTATTAATTTGCTCAATTACGCTCCTTCGCACTCTCCATCGATCCTGGCGAGGCCAGGTGTCCCGGCGCATAGCTCTGATGAACGATGGATCTGTAGAGTATGCCCGTTGCAAGTTGCGACGTATCCCCTCTCACATCAAGTGGTTGACATTGCTCCACTAATTGTCTCACTCGCCCCATTTAAATGCTTACAAGGACTGCGTTTGGGATATTCCATTGGTTGTACGTCGAGACTCGGATATCATGTTGTGATAAGATTAGACACGTCTCTAAAGACGTACTGTCGAGAAGGATGACATTCGTTTGCATGTCCAATCAGTAGAACAAAACAGGGATGTCTTCTGTAGAGCACTACAGTCCTAATAACCACCCACTCCAAAGCAGTAACACATGTTCTAAAGAGCACACGGAAGAGGGGCAGTCGACTTGATTCCAGGAACAGAATTAGCGCAGTGTGTTGCTTGAGTCAAGCGACAACAACGAGCAGCACGGCTGAAATGCGATGTGCTCAGTCTTGGAAAAGTTTGGTCACCTCTGGCTTCCTTGTGTTTGTTTTAAATTCTATCTTCTTTTCAACATTATCCTCGTCCATCCTTCTTTATCGCCAAAGCAGTATGTCGCTACATCAAATCCGTCAACCCAAAAAGTGATGGCGTCCACTGTCAGGCTCACTGCTGGCTCTATGCGTTAGGACAAAAAGAACTCGATCGCCATCTCGCCAGCTAACGTTCTTGCATCATCTTCCTCTATCAGGTCGAAAAACTCGATCATCCTCTCATCTTCAGTAATCAATCCAGCCTCCTTCACTGCCACGGTGCACCATTTGCTGATAAATCGATCGAATTCTGGGTGCCCTTGGTAGGTCAGAACTCGACCTGGCAATAATACTCCCTGAGCATCGCACAAAGCCGACGACCCCATCTGAACCCACTTCTCCGGCAAAGACGCATCTAACTCCACGATGTCTTGGTGGAGAAACTGATATGAGATGGAATCATCCTTAAGAGCAGGGAAGAAGGACGCGAATTTGGGATTGATATGCACCCGATGCACGCCAATCTCCCAGCCCTTGGAATTCTTCGATACTCGTGCGCCGAGAAAAGTCTGGCAAACAATCTGATGGCCAAAACAGCCGCCAAAGATCTTGACGGATGGTTTGGTTTCAAAGACGTCTGCAACCAATTAGTTTTGAAGTCGTGGAAGAAGAAGCCACTGCTCCCTGAATAGGCCTACCTTTTAGAAAGGCGGCCAGCTTATGGATCCACGGTTCGTCTTCATATGCAGAAGCAGCAGAGCCGGTCACAATGAGAGCGTCGATGTCGTCTAGGGATGTCGGAAACTCGTCATTGCCGAACACGTCGAAGCTGACGAATTCGACGATTACTCGCTCGGTCGGCTTCCTCGCGTTGCGCGCATCAACAGCGTCGGAAACCCAGGTGACAAAGACATCGTCAAATTGGCCCCTTTCACTGGCGATGGGCTCAGGGAACGCGAAACAGCACAGGATAGCGATTCGTAGTTTGCGAGTCGGCACGACAACCGTCATGTTGGTGTATGACTCTTGGGCCGAGATGCGAGTGATCTGGTGGTCTACAAGAGTTGTCGGAACGTAGAGCCACAATCTGTTTCGGCGGAGATGTCTCAGAATCGGCCTGGACATCACGAGGATCACGGCGGCGGACACGGTAAGTCAAGTACGCCACGAGCCCGGCAAAGTGGGGTTGATAACGGCTAAAGACAACCCGGAAGCGGTAATTGCCGGTTAGAGCGGTTGGAGTTGCCGGATATGAATGACACGAGCGCGCGGCTCAGTCAGCAGAGTCTGGAGGGACGTAAGTGGGGAGCTTGGTTTGGTAGTCAGGCTGATGAGTTTGGCGTCCACAACTTCAGTATCATTGATCTTATTGCGCACATCTGGGTACAAATTTTTCCTGCAGCTGGTGTAAGAAACGCTCCGCCGGCGCTCGCCGGAGAAAACGGAGCCGGATCGTCAAGACGATGCCGCAAGTCGGTGTTACTGATTCGTTACATTCGGCATACATTGTCAAAGCCCCGGAACTTTAAGACGGAATAGAGATAGCGTTGGGCACTATGAAATCGGTTGTGGCGTCCGACAAGGAATGCAGGGTCGACTGGATATGGGATAATTGACCACGCGACCACGGAGGAACTCGAATCAAAACATTCACGGGATGTCACAGTCTCTCTGATGACGCATGACCATAGTGACAGCACCTACGCAAGCAAATAGATCCGTACATGATTTGATGAAGATCTTTACAATTGACGGGTTTGCAAGGAGCCAGAAACTCCCTTATTCAAGCTGCTCTGAATAGCCTTCTGGAAAACATCTTTCTGCGATCGGCTTGAAAGCACTGGGGCACGACTGAGTATATTATGTTGGCCCAATCCATTTATTCTTTGGAAATTCACAATACTGGAGTTGCAGCTGATCCCTCAAATTCAGTCACAAGGTTTTAGTACAAAACGAACGTGTACTGAAATATCCAATCGATTCACAACAGCCTCTCATGGCTCAAAATTAGGGCTTAACAGCTCAAAGCTCACCCATTTTATCCATGGAAGGCTAGTCACGGACGTCAACAGCCGTCCAAACTGTGAAAGCAAGAGCCTTGCCCACAAAAGCCTTCGGTTCCTGTCAGTTTGGATTTGATTGTCAATATCGCCACCAATCTCATGGATTTTGAGCGGTCTTCAGTAGAAACATGAAATACGTCACAAGCAATGCGCAATCTTTGATTCTTGGTGCGTTTCACGATATGAATGGAGAAGAAATCTACAGCTCAGGCGTAGTTTAGAAACCTGGAAACCGCGTTGTTCCTGTCCCGGGGAATTCACGGCTACAAGACATGCTCTGGAGAAATTCAGATTGTTCAGATTGGTCTGGAGAAGGCCGCAGGGTTTCGAAGTTGTTGAGTTCGTACACTGAGAATGGGTGTAGAATTAAAACCGAATCGCCGATTCAATTTGGTTTCACAACAACTCGGTTGCAGTGTCTGGTCTGCCGTGGTTCAATTTCTCTCCGCTTCAGGTATAGCATTCGTGGTGAAAGAGTGCTCGCTATGTCCAGCATAGGTAACTTCAATACAAGACGAGCAAAGTTAGGGATTTCTTTTGACCCTAGGTAAACTCACAACTACTGTGTGGGCGCACTTAACTAACTTTCGTCGTAGCGCAGACAGGCGCTGTTGGTCCACCGGGCGAAACACCCGGTAGATGAGGCATTCTAATACAGCCCTACATGCACTGAATCAATTGTCTCTTGAAAGGTGTTCTTCGCAGTGGCGAAGTCAATATTTGAGTTCTGCTTAAAATTGAACTGGATGTCAACAACGTTTGGTAGGAGATCTGTCTCAGGTGGGCTGGTATGGGGGAAAGAAAAAAGCCTATATCAGCTAAGAAGCATGTATATGTCAAATGGAAAGTTATGCTATCGAGAGTTCAGGGCCTTTTCCTATATCTAAGTTTCCCATCGCACGAGATGGGAAAATCAGCATATAGCGAAGGGGAACCACCCATTCATAAAGAAACGATGAAGGAAAACTGGATGTTAATAACGTTTGGTAGGAGATCTGTCTCAGGTGGGCTGGTATGGGGAAAAGAAAAAAGCCTATATCGGCCAAGAAGCATGCATGTGTCAAATGGAAAGTTATGCCATCGAGAGTTCAGGGCCTTTTCCTACATCTAAGTTTCCCATCGCACGAGATGGGAAAATCAGCATATAGCGAAGGGGAACCACCCATTCATAAAGAAACGATGAAGGAAAACTGGATGTTAATAACGTTT